>JAQZBX010051397.1:0-19394 GCA_029593785.1 Cabassous unicinctus | reverse complement strand
AAAAAAAAAACAAAAAAAAAACAAATATAATGGTGGCAGAAAAAAAGCAAGTTGCAGAAGGATAAGTATAGTATGATACCTTTTCTATAAAGGTTTTAACACAAAAACAATATTTTGAATTGTTAGTGATTTTTACGTAAGTAGGAAAAGTATAACGAAAGGCATGCACATTTACCTAAAGTCAGGACAGTAGTTGCGGGGGGAAGAGAGAAGGTCTCAGATGTGTAAGGTCCCTGACATAACGGCAACTTTACTTACAGTCTGTGTGGTGGGTATCATTTGGCCCATTTTACAGATGAGGAAATTAAAGTTTGGAGAAGTAAACTGGCTAGAATTCCGGTTCCGCTAGCTGTAGCCATCACGTGCATTGGCAGAATGAATGAAAGAATGGCCTCAGGCTCGGTCTCTAGGCTCCTCACCACAAGTCCTTCCAGGACCTAGTGCCCGGAGTGCAGAGACAACACGGGGTAAAATCTGGGCGCAGCTTCTCCGCCAGGATCGAAGTCCGTTCCGACCCCGCCCCGCCCCGGCGCGTTGGGCCCCGCCCGGGGCGGCTCAGCTCTAGTGGGGCTCATGAATATGCAAGTAAGAGGAAGATATTTAAAGGCGCCGCCACCACGCGCAGATCCCTGCCCAGCGCCACCCGCCCCGTCCCCGTCCCCAGCCTGAGGCTCGGCCCCCTACGTCCGTACCCATCACTCCGTGCGGAAGCGCCGCCAGCATGTCGGACAAACTACCCTACAAAGTCGGTGAGTGCCAGGAAATAGCCGCCGGCCGGGACCGCTCAGCACCTGCCGGAGGCCTGTCTCGGGCGGCGGCCGCGGGGTCGGCCGGGGGGCCCCACAGGTCCCCCATTGAATCGCTGCCTCCGCGCGATCTTGGCCGCGCGAGGCCGCCTGGGGGTTGGAGTCCTCGCGCGGCAGCGAGCCGTTCGCTCGAGGCGGCTGCGAACTACGTGTCCCGGCGTGCCCCGCGAAACTCGGTGTCGCGGCGCGGGCTGCGGAGCTGCAGACTGGCAGCGTGTTCCTCACGGAGCGGGCGGGGGCTGGCGGACCCGGAGAGCTCACCCAGCTGCGGCCCGGGTCCTGCCTCTTGGGCCTGGCTTGGGTCCCTGGTCAGCTTGGTGCAAGGCCAGTACCTGCCCCCTCTGGGCTTCCGGCTGGGATGGCGAGCGTCCCGGAGCCCCGAAGGACGCCTGAGGAGAGGCCTTGAGAGCGAGCCCGAGGCCCGCACTAATTCTCTGGCCGAGGACTTTGGGCTAGTTACTCAACCTCTGGGGTCACACACCTGTCCAACAGGGGCAGTCGTGCAGAGAATCTCGAAAAACATTTGGAGTGGTTATGAAAATCCTTCCTGCTGTCCCACGGATTGAAGGCTGATATACTGATACTTAACATTTATGAGCGTTTACTGTGGAATCGGTGCTGCCTTCCAGCTTTATTCTAGATTAAATCATTTTATTCTTACGGCTCTTTTAGGGTAGGGACGATTATTTTCAACATTTTGCAGATGAGTATACTGAGACACAGAGGAATAAAGGTAACTTGCCCATGATAATTTCAAACTTGTTGAAATAATAGAAACCTCATATGGAGAAGTCCAACATAACCCTCTCACCCCATATCCAGATCCACCAGTTTTGACCTTTTGCAAACTTTGCTGTATCATTCTTATTTTCTGAACATTTCAGAGCAGGTTTGGCTAGCAGTTTTTAAAGTAACTTGAAAACACCATTAAACTTTGAGAAGGGCACCAACATTTATGGAGCACTTGTGTGTCTGGTGATTTGCATATGTTTACTGGATCATCCTTAGAGGATATTATCACATTATACAGAGGAAGAAACTTACCCAAGGGTCTAAAAGGAACTGACTCGCCTAAGATTCTGTAGAAATGTTAGCTTATCAAGTAGCTACCAGAATAGACTATTGTTCCTATTCTTTGGATTATGAAATAGGCCCAGAAAGGTTAAGTCAAGGACACATCAGTGGCTGGAATGGGGGCTTGTTATACTGTGGAGAGATAAGTGGGTCAGGGTTGGGGGCATTGGGTTGTGTGGGAGAAGGTCCCACAGGGGACCACAGGGACTAGGAGACGAGGCTGTGGTTGGAAGTAGGGGAGGTTGGCTGGGTAGGGTTGGAAGAAGGAAACTCATCAAGGAGGGCATGCTATGCACCGGACTTGCCCATATGGCATCTTCTTTAATCCTCAGCACACAACAAGGTATCCCCACTTCACAGATGAAGGAACTGAGGCTCAGAGATAGAGTCTTGCTGCTCCTTTGGCTTGTCCTGGGACAGGTGTTCTTGTGACCTCTAAGTCCTCAGCTCCCCTGGCCACCAAGAGCTCCAGATCTTGAGGTGTCAGCCCCTCTTGTGCCCCTGTAGCTGATGGTACCACAGAAAGCTCTAGAGCTGGCACAGCTGCCATGAATGCAGTGAAACAGTTATTTTTAGCTGGAGGAACAGGCACTGGTGGAGGACTGTACTGAATCCATTGTCCCAAGCAGCGGACAGCTAGGCCCCTCCCAGGAGCCTGGAGAAGGGTCTCTGGCTCAAGCCCTACCTGGCTGCCAGTCCCATTGACCAGCTATGGGACATGGAGCAAACCCCTTTCTGGGCCATTTGTAATTGTTAGGTGCTGGGAGTTGGACTAGGTTCAGATTTGTTTCATTTTTTTTTGCCACCCCTATCCTGTGCCAGCCTCTTTCATGTACCTTCTCTCCTCTGGTCCTAACAACAGACATAGTCAGTAAACATTTGCTGACCCCTCCTCTGTGACAGGCCCTGCTGGCCACTGGAGATACAAAAGTGACCCTAGGAATGGGGTGGGACAGACATACCTACAACAATGTAGCGTTAGGGTCTCCATTTTATAAGGGAGGAGTTGGGCCCACTTCTCTCCATCTCCATGGATCCATTCAAACAGCCAGAGAGCTCTTTTCAAAAGATGAATCTGGTCATGGTACTTCCCACCTCTCTGGGAATATAATCCTCGTTCATTTTCCTACTCCCTCTACTGGCACATTTTCTGTTCCTCCAGAAGAAATAAACCAAGTTCTTTCCTGTTTCCAGGTTTTTGTTGAGCACTTAACAGTGCCAGGTCTTGTATCAGGTGCTTGGGTAATGGCTAAGGGAACTGCTTGGGTAAAAGCTCTGAGGTGGGAATGAGCTTGGCTGGTCTGCAGAACAGGAAGGAGATCTGTGGCTGAGCAGCTAAGTAGGGGGTGATGAAGGTGGAGAGGTGCAGGGAGTTTTGGGCGAAACGTGTAGGTCCCTAAAGGCCTAAGTGATTATTTTTTTAAGTAGAGGAGTGGAGGTGATATGACTTGAATTTAAAAATGGAAGTGAGTGTAGCTTGGTGGTTGAACGCTTGTTTTGCATGTAGGAGGTCCTGGGTTCAATCTCTAGTACCTCCTTAAAAAAATTTTTTTTTAAACGCTTCCTTCCCCTGGCTGCTCTGGGGAATAGTATGTGAAAACAGGGAGACCAGTGAGGAAGCTGCTTCAGTGGTCCAGCTGAGAAGTGGTGTTTTGGTCGAGGGTAGTGAGAGGTGGTTGGATTGCTTATACAGTATAATTTGGGATGTCAAGCCAATGGTGAGCTAATAGGGTTGGAAGGGGGTGAAGGGGAAAAGAGGAATCAAGAAATCTTAAATCAAGTTTTTGGCCAGAGCAGCTGAATGGTGGTTTCATTTCCTAAAATGGGAACATTGGGGGAGTAACAGATGGGACGGGAGGGCAGGGAGTCACGAGGACTCAAACTTGATACAACCATAATAGATGCTAGTTGGACTTCCAAGTGGAGATGCTGTGTAGGCAGCTGGATTATATGAATCTCAAGTTTAGGGGAGAGGTTTGGACTGGAGATAAAGATGTAGGAGTCATCACTGGATAGAAGGTATTTAAGCTGTGAAACTGGATGAGCTCATGGTAAGAGCAAAGAGAAAGGGAGATGATGGAGCCTTGAGGGTGCTCGAACATCTAAGTCTGCTAGAGGAAGAGAAGCCAGGGAGGTAGGAGGAAAACCACATGAGGACAGAGTTGTAGAAGCCAAATAGAGAAAGGGTTTCAGAGGGAGTAATGAATGGGATCCGTGCTGCTGCGAGAGACGAGTGTAGAGAACTGATCCTTCCATGTGGCCATCAGACTGGTCTTTGGAGGCCTTGAGAAGAGCCATTTCAGGGGAGTCCTTGAGGAAGTGAGAGGATATGAAATCAGGTCCCAGCAGAGGATTGGTCTTAGAGGAGGAACAACTCATCTGTTGTAGCTACAGATAAGGAGGAGTAGTGGTTTCCATGGAAGGAGAGTGGCACAATTCTCAACTCTCAATGAATTGTGAAGTGAAGTTGTCAGTCATTGGAGACAAGTGTTGGAAGACTGGAGAGTAAGAAAGGAGAGTAAATTTTCTAGGAAGTTGTTGTCGGATTGCTGGAGTGTGTTGTGTGTCCCTTGAGATTTGTGGTCTTACATTTAAAATGAGACCTGTTGGTGTGGTTGTGATTTTCCTCCTGCTGGGCTCAGTGGCTTTGGTGCACTGACAGTTGGGTTCAACCAGGGAGGGAGTTTTACCAAGTGGGTTCTCAGAGGAAAAGAGGGCAGAGTGGTTTGTGAAGGCTTGATTTTTAGCAGGAGAATTTAGTGGAATTTTAAGCCGGGGAAGGAAGGTGGTGAGAACATGGGGCTGGGGGTGGGATAGTGGAACTGGTAGGATTAATGGATTAGAAGTCCGGAGAGGTCACAGCATTGTGGGAGCTGGGGCTGCAGAAGGAGAGAGTTGGAAGGCTGGGACATGGCCAGAGTCGGGTACTTGAAATCAAGATTTCCAACAGCTAGTCGTCATCATTGTGATGACCTACCAAGAGGGTGGGGGTGTGGAGACAGCAGTGGGGGTGGAATGGTCCCTGCCGTGTGGGGAGGAATATTTCATTTCTGACATGGTTTAGATGCATGGTGATACTAGAATGCAGACTGACTTAATCGGTTTTAATATCCTTTTAAAATTCTCTACAGAGACTCCTCTCTCCCTCTCCTTTCCCCCTTGGGTACTGACAGGATCTAAACTTCCCTAAAGATCAAAATCACCAGGAGCTCTAGGCCCCAACCTGGACTGATTAAAACAGATTTTCCAGGGGAGATTTCCAAGCATGCCAGGTGAATCTCATCCTCAGAGAAGTCTGCAAACCCGGATTTAGGGAATTATTTTAGGAGTGGGCTACCATGGTGGGGGATGGAGGAGGACGAGATCATTGGAGAGAAAAGTGTTGCAATAGTGAGAGAGCCCATCACAAGAATCCTTCTTTCCTGCCCGAGAATCGGACAAATTTGAGACATTTGGAGTGGCAGATAGAAGCCCAATTATAACCTTTATTCCTAGTAACATCTAAGCCAGAGGAAGTAGGTTAGTGTGGAAGCCAAATAAGCCTGCTAACTGAACCCCCAAATTAGGTATTACCCACTGGTTACAGGCAAGTGCTGGCCTGGGCATGTCCATCGGTGGAAGAGCAAATACCCACTTCCTGCAGGCAAGTGGGCGCTTGCTTGCAAAGAAGGGAGGAGCTGAGCTGAGCATGTTCCTCCCAAGGTTACTAGTCAGACAGATCACTCCACCTTCCCTGGGTCAGAGAGGCCAAAGTCTTAAACTGTTGACCTCCTTCTGTGGAAAGAAACATCAGGAGTGGGAAAGAAGCATTTTCCCATCTTCAAGGAGGTCAAGGTGCTGGGTCAAGTCCAGAGTGTGATATCATCTCTGAGTGTCCTCAAGAGTGATGACTTGAGAAGGAGTGAGAGGAAGATGGAGAGCCAGGAACTAAAACCTTTGGGGAACAAGGAACAGTGACCTG
This sequence comes from Cabassous unicinctus, assembly GCA_029593785.1. Taxonomy (NCBI): domain Eukaryota; kingdom Metazoa; phylum Chordata; class Mammalia; order Cingulata; family Chlamyphoridae; genus Cabassous; species Cabassous unicinctus. Next base: position 13,553 of record JAQZBX010051397.1, on the reverse strand, counting down.
GCAATTAGTAGGTGTAAGCAAAAAGGGTCACAGGAGGTACAATCTGATAGCTCTTTTTCAAAGGAACACTTGTCTGGGCCGTAATGTTCACGTACCTGTGTGATAATTTGATTAAATATGTTTTCGCTTATGCTGTGAGCTGCAGTTAGGCAGGGCCCTGGTCTTTTTTGATTGCTATAGCACCAGGGCCCTGGCTCCATAAATACTTGTTGAATGACTGAGAGAATGCAGTGACCAGGCTGCTCAGCCCTTGTGTTTTGAGTCCACAAAGGGTCGGGGTACTCAAAGTGACAGTGCTTCCTGGTGGTGGGATGAAGCTGCTTACAGAACTCCCATCCATCTTGCCCCTGCAGCCGACATCAGCCTGGCCTCCTGGGGACGCAAGGCCCTGGACATTGCGGAGAACGAGATGCCGGGCCTGATGCACATGCGGGAGATGTACTCGGCCTCCAAGCCACTGAAGGGCGCCCGCATTGCTGGCTGCCTGCACATGACTGTGGAGACAGCCGTGCTCATCGAGACCCTCATCGCCCTGGGTGCTGAGGTGAGGCCCACAGCTGTGTGACTTACTCCAGGCGAGTCTCTTGCCCCCTCTGGGTTCAGCCAGGGTCAAAGACTATGAGGGGATGGAAAGAAGTCCAAGTGTGATGCTGACCTTGGGCTCAGCTGGATGCAGGGGCTCTGGTCTTGTCATTTGGGTTTTCTCTTCATCTCTCAGGACTGCCACCCTTTGTGGTGACTGTTCTTCTGCAGACAGGTTTTCTCCCTAATAGGAAAGATGGCTTCTGACTGGCCCCAGTTCACATCCTCCTGACTAAGGAGCCCCAGGAGGAGAGACTCAACCCCAATGTCCCATTTAGCCATCTAAGGACTGGCACTCCTTGGCGCTCCTTGTATCATGTGCCTGCCCTAGACCGATCATGGTTGCCAGAGGATGGGGCCTTCTGGTTGGTTCAGTCTGGGTCATGTGTACAAATGATTGACAGCTTTTCCAAGACCTCAGGGAGTCAAGAGAGTTCCCCAAGGAGGGGTGGGGGCAGCATGGTGGGGGGCGGCAAGAAACAATAGAGTACTCCAGCCTTAGTCCTTGGACTTCTTTCTTTTCAATATTCACTCTCTTGGTGGTCTAATTCTATCCTTTATAATACTGTCTATATGGTGATGACTCCCAAATATATCTACTAGCCCGGACCTCTCCCCGGAACTCTAGACACATATATCCAGTTATCACTCTGTCATCCTCACTTGGACATCTTAAATGAACATGTGCAAACAAACTTATGATTTCCTGACCCCCTCCTCTTCCCTCAGTCTTTCCCGCATCAGTAAATGGAAACTTCAGTCTTCCAGGTCTCTCAGTTCAAGAACCTGAAAGTCATCTTTGACTCTTCTTTCTCTCTTAACCCTCAACTAATCCTTCAGCAAATCCTTTCAGCGCCTTCTTCAAAATATACCAGGAATTTGGCAGCTTCTCATCATCTCCACTGCTACCGCCACATTTCTCATCTGGAACCTTGGGATAGCTTTACTTGTCTCCTGCTTCCACCCTTTCCTCTACAATTTTTGCTCCACACAGCACCAGAGTGATGTTCTTCCCCCCACTCTGAGATGGCTCCCTCGTCTGTTTGCTTATTGTTTTTGCTCGTTGTTTGCACTTGTTGTCTGCTCATTTTTTTTTTTTTTTCTTTAGGAGGCACTGGAAACTGAACCCAGGACCTCCCATGTGGGAGGCTGGCGCTTAACTGCTTGAGCTACTTCTGCTCCCTGCTTGTTGTTTTTGCTCGATGTCTGCTCTTTGTTTGTTTGTCTTCTTTAGGAGGTACCGGGAACCGAACCTGGGGCCTCCCATGTGGGAGGCAGGTGCTCAACTGCTTGAGCTACAACTGCTCCCTAGAGTGATGTTTTAAAACATAAGTCGGAACTTGCTACTGCTCTGGCTCCCATCTACCCACCCAAGTCACCAGCCTATGGTTGCAGATGTGGCTGGGCGTAGATCTCAAATGTCTCCAGGGCTTTCCTGATCTCTGCCCAGCTGCCCTAGTGCTTCTGAGCCATTAGTGACCAGCAGCTCCATCTTGCTGGCTCTTCCAGGTACAGTGGTCCAGCTGTAACATCTTCTCTACCCAAGACCATGCTGCAGCAGCCATCGCCAAGGCTGGCATTCCAGGTGAGTCCTGCTTGCTGCCAGGGAAGTGGGAATGCATGAAGCGGCTCTGCTTCTCCTTGTTTGCTTCACTGACTTATGGCAACAAGTGCCCCTACGGTGGAGAGAGGAGTCATGGCCATAGAATCCCAGCCTAGTGACCCCAAAGGAAGAATTGCTTCGTCCCACTGTCATTTAAAGTCCTGTGGAATGTGCTTATTTGCCCAACCCAATTCATGTGACCAGGAAGGATAGGATCTTTTGATTGGGAACCACATGATGTGGAGGGGAGGGGGAATTCCTTAAAGGAAGGATGTGGGTCTATTTCCAGAAAAATCTGGGAGGGATATGGGCAGAAAAAAAAAAGTCACAGATCCATTGCCGAGGATCTGAAGCCCTAGGGGGGTCAGGGAGACCACTAAAGAGGAAGTGTGTCCTCCCAAGCTGCTGGAGAAGTGGCTACATGGCTGCCTGGGTTGGGGGGTGGGGATGATTTATAGGACATTTGAGATTCCTACTAACCAGCCACAGGTGGAGGGTGGAGGGAGAAGGGTGAGGACTCCTCCAGGGACTGACCTGGGCTGGACAGGATCTCCCCTAGCCTTGGTGGGTGGGCTACAAGGCCTTGCTCTCAGGACCACTGTCTGGCACGGGTGGGGGAGGGGCAGCTGGCCCAGCTTGGCTGGCAACCCTTTCTCATAGACAGCTCATGGGAGCCCCACACCTGTGTCCCAGTCATACCATGTGATGGGAGGAGCCTGGGCTGGAGGACAGCAGCCCTGGGTCCTGGTATCCACTCTGGAATGCCATGCTGAGTGGCCCAGGCACCTCTTAGCTCCTCTCTGGGCATCTGTAAATGGTGGTGATGATAATGCCTGCCTCACAGGGTTTCTTTGAGGAAAAATTAGTTGGGGCATGAAGCAGTTAGAGTGATGTCTGGCACAGAGAAGTGCTCTGTACATAATAGCTATTAGTAATTTTTTGGCCAGGTTTTGCCTGGGACTACCCACCTCAGAGGCTACTGGGCCCTCAGGTCCTTTCAGTGCACAGTGAACCCTGGATCCGGCCTCTTAGATCCCACCCAGTACAGCCCCTGCACCTGCAGCGTTCCCATCCTGGCAATAGGCATGATGGGTAAGCGCCCTGGTCACTGTGGTAATGATATAGTCCCTGGGGCCCAGGCAGAAAGGGGTGAAAAAGAAATAATTCCTTCCAGATACCCATATCTATACTTGACCTCCATCTCACTTAAACCATAGTATTGTGAACCCCATTTACAGATGAGGAAACTGAGGCTGAGGGAAGTAAAGTGATTTGCCCAAGGTCCCACAGCTAGCATGAGTGACAGAGCCAGGCTTTGAACTCAGGTCTCTTTGGCTCCAAGTTGTGGAGTTGTGTTCTTATTGCTGCTGAGACCACAGAGGGGCTGGAGATGCTGTGGATGGGAATCCGGGAGGAGATAGTATTGGCTCTGCCCAGTGGCTTCCTGGGCCTTGATGTGCCACTCGCCCGCCAGTGTACGCATGGAAGGGTGAAACAGACGAGGAATACCTGTGGTGCATCGAGCAGACCCTGTACTTCAAGGACGGGCCCCTCAACATGATTCTGGACGATGGCGGTGACCTCACTAACCTCATCCACACTAAGTACCCACAGCTCCTGTCAGGTGAGCAGGGCGGGTGAGCTGGGGACTGGCAGCCTGGATGGGGCCTGCTCGCCCATATGAAGGCAGCAGACCTGGCAGCACTCCCAGTGCCTCAAGCAGCAGATTCCATGGAGGATGGGAGAATGGCAGGTGCCTGCTAGCATGCTGGGACCTGGCCTCCTGGCTTCTAAGGGTGTGGGGCTAGAACAGCTGGGGCAGACCTGGGTGAAATGACAGCCCAAGGGCAAGGAGGGGGGCTGGTGGAACAGCTCAGAAAGGAGCCAGCTTTGTAGAAAGGAGAGGTGAGTGAGGGAGTGGAGCGGGGAGGGAGTCGAGTACAAAAGTCCTGGGGCAGGAAAGGACTGCCTTCAGAGAACTGAAAGGAAGCCAGCATGCAGCCGTGAATGAAGGGAGCAGGAGAGTATTATGGGATGTGGTTGTTGCTTTAGTGAAGGCCAGATTGTGTGAGGACTTAATGGGCCATGAGAAGGGAGTTTGGCTTGATCCTAAGAGCAAGGGGAAGTAATAGGGGTTTTTAAAAAGATTTCTCTGAAAAATATCCATATTAAAAATGGCTGCTAGGAGGAAAAGAAAAGGCTGCTGTGTGGAGGATGGATTGTGGCAGGGAGACCAGGTGAGAGATGATGGAAGCAGCCACTAGAGCATTGGTGGTGGGAATGGTAGAATCATTAGGGCCGGTGATTGATTCACTATGGGGGATGTCAGGGATGACTCCACCCTCATGCTGTCTGGGTGATGGGTGGACTGTGCCATGGAAATGGGGACCCAGGAAGAGGAGTGGTATTCAGTGGCAAAAAAGAAGAATTTGGGTGGGTCCAGATGTCATCTCTCTGAGGCTCTTAAGGCCTCATCCCAGAAGCCTCACCATCCCTTGGGCAGCCCCTCCTGGCCTGAGTGAGCTTAATCCCCTCCCCTCTTGTTCAGGCATCCGAGGCATCTCTGAGGAGACCACGACTGGGGTCCACAACCTCTACAAGATGATGGCCAATGGGATCCTGAAGGTGCCTGCCATCAACGTCAATGACTCTGTCACCAAGGTGAGCCCAGCACAGCTCAGGAGTAGGCCCCTGAAGAAAGGCCCCTGGGAAGGCTGCAGGCTGGGGACATGAAACCCTCATCTCAGTGGGGAAAGGAGGTTGGGGAAGACATAGAAAATGACCACAGAGCTGGGTTGCTCGGGAAGCCCTCTGACCCAGAGGAGAGGCTAGGGAAAAGGTCTTGGCAGCTGATTAAGGTGAAGAGCTTGAGGGGGATTTGCTGTTTGGGAGGAGTCACAGAAGGGACAGGTGGGGGCTGGGACCAGGACCCACTAGGCTGAGATGCTGAGAGTGGGTCTGCGGCTCCTGGCCCCTATGGGGGACTCTGAGGCTCAAGTGGGCCTTGCCTGTCCCCACTGCCCTCTTGACCCTCTCCTTTCAGAGCAAGTTTGACAACCTCTATGGCTGCCGCGAGTCCCTCATAGATGGCATCAAGCGGGCCACAGATGTGATGATTGCGGGCAAAGTGGCGGTGGTGGCCGGCTATGGCGACGTGGGCAAGGGCTGTGCCCAGGCCCTCAGGGGTTTTGGGGCCCGTGTCATCATCACTGAGATCGACCCCATCAATGCGCTGCAGGCCGCCATGGAGGGTACGATAGGGTGAGGGTTGGCTGCCAGCCACTTGGGCCGGGGGGAAGCAAGGCCACCTCTGGTAACCACCGCCACCGTCTCTGTACAGGCTATGAGGTGACCACCATGGATGAGGCCTGCCAGGAGGGCAATATCTTTGTCACCACCACAGGCTGTATTGACATCATCCTTGGCCGGTAGGTGCCAGGTGGGGTTCCTGGGGAGCAAGGGAAAGGACAGGATTGGGCTGCTCTTTGTCCTTGCTGGCCGCCCACGGGCTCGAGCTTCCCCATAGGCACTTTGAGCAGATGAAGGATGATGCCATTGTGTGTAACATCGGACACTTTGACGTGGAGATTGATGTCAAGTGGCTCAATGAGAACGCTGTGGAGAAGGTGAACATCAAGCCCCAGGTGAGAAGCTCTAGCCCTGCCGGCAGAATGGGCAGATGGAGGGCCAAGGAGGGGTGTGCTCTTGGGCTGGACACCATGGAGGGCAGATGAGTCTTTTGCAAGCTGGGCAGTGGGGTGGGGAGAAGGAGGGCCTGGTATCAGAGCCAGGCTCGAGGCGCCAGACTTTATCCTGTGGGCAGCAGAAGTCCCTGAAGGTTTAGGCAGGTGAGATGCGCATGATAAGGTTGCTGTTTTAGAAAGAGCAACCTTGGACTGTGTGGAGAATGAAAACAATGGAGGGCGAGGAAGAGGCAGGAGGCTTTTAGAGGATGCCCCTTTAATCTTTGCCTCCCCTTTTGAACCACGAGGGCAGAAGCTAAGTTAAAATATCCCTGCAAGGAGCCTGGTTCCGATGCGTGTCCGTGAATGGTTATTGAATGAATGAATGACTGAATGAATGCTTGATGGGCATCAAAACCTTTAGACCTGTAATAGGCCTCTTGGAGTAGCCTGGAAACCTAGGCTTTTGGGGAAATGTGTGGGAGGCACTGTGAGGGATGCAGGATTGCAAGTGAAGGGATGTGGAGAGAGAGAAAAGCATAATTCCACCTGCTCAGGCAGCTGGAAGAGATGGAGAATTGGGGGATTGAGGCTGGTGATTGTCACTTCTTGTTCACCTAGTAAACCAGGGGTTCTCAACTTTGACAGAATCACACCAGACCAATTAAATTAGAGTCTCTGGGAGGGAGGCAAGGGCATTCCCATTTTTTAAAGCTCCCAAGATGATTCCAATGTGCAGCTAAGGTTGAGAGCCATTGTGTTCAACTTTCACTAAGCATGAGAACACTGGGTCTGTTTTCAGACTGTCCAGACTCAAATTGCAGCCACTCAGTGTGAGGCTCTGGGCAAATGACTTAACCCTTTAAATGTCACTTTCTTCACCTGTGAAATGGCGATAATAGTTCTTAAATCATAGGGTTGCTATTAATATTAAATATGATATATGTAAAGTGCTTACCACAGAACACATGGAAATAATAATAATACCAACAATAGCTAATTATTGAGCACTCAGTCTGTGCCAAACCTTGTGCTAAGTGCTGTACAGGCATCAGCTCACTTAATTCTCACAGCAGATCTGCAGCTTAGAGTTGCTTAATAAATATTGGCAATTGATTGTGTGCGCCCAAAGGTTGTTTGGGGCAGTCCAGGCCCCTCGTGGTCACCACTGGGGGCAGGGAGGCATGCTAGGCAAGTTGGTAGGGTGTGGACAATAGGAGCAGTTCCCCGCCAGCCCTTACCGTGGTGTTCTCCCCATTTGCAGGTGGACCGCTACTGGCTGAAGAATGGTCGCCGCATCATCCTGCTGGCTGAGGGCAGGCTGGTCAACCTGGGCTGCGCCATGGGCCACCCTAGCTTCGTGATGAGCAACTCTTTCACCAACCAGGTGCTGGCACAGATTGAGCTATGGACCCACCCGGACAAGTACACTATCGGAGTCCACTTCCTGCCCAAGAAGGTGAGTTCCCACCTCTTCCCCAGGCCAAGGGCTTTCCACACAGGGCTCATCAGAATTTACAAAATGCTTGTCTGTCTACCCTCTTAGATATCTTCACAGGGTCCTTCAGGGCAGAAATCATCCCCTCCTCCCCCCACCCCCATTTGACAGAGGAGGACACTGAGACCCCGAGTGGGGAATAACTTCCCCACACCCAGAGTGGCAAGGCTGGTGGTGGGAAGAGCACGGGCTTTGGAGTAAGACACAACCGAATTTGAATCTCAGCTTCACCATTTAGAGGCTGTGTAATCAGGGGCAAGTTCTTAAGTTCCCTATGCCTTCATTTCCTCATCTGTAAAATGAAGGTAATTGTTCCTCCCTTAAGGTAGAGGATTTCCTTAGATCATAGGTCACAGGCTCACATGCTCGTGGGGATTGGGCGGGTGAGTGAGTGAAGTGAGTTGGGTGGGAACTGATGAACTGAGAAGGACATGTTCCACTTAAAGGTCGTGGCTGCCATTCAGTTGTCATTGCCCTGGAATGCAGGCCCACTGGCCTTTGACCTTTCAAGAGAAGCCAGATATCAAGATCTTTGTAAGAAATATTCAATTTTTAAATATAGGCAACTCATTACAGTTTTTAAGAATCATTGAATGGGTCAAACTAGACATGTCTGTAAGCTGAATGTAGACCACAGGCTGCAAATTTGTGGCCTTGGAATGAAATGATGCAGGTAACCACTGAATATGGCACCTGACATGTGGGTGTGTGGTGGGGTAACCAGGATGATTAGGTGCTCAGACATCAAATCTATTGCTCATGCTAACAACCCATGCAGCCTGCCCACCGAAGGAGTCAGAATTGTTACATTATAGTCCTGATTCTTTTTGCAAGTGTCACTGATGAACTTGACTCTGCCACTTGCTCTTCTGGGCCTCAGTTTCCCTATCAGCTAAATGGTGAGAGTAGGTCTTTCTCTTCCAGCCTTTGGCTGCTGAAGAGGTTTGTGATGGGTCTCCATACCACCCCTCCCACCCCTTTTCAGGCTGGTTCTGCCAATTGAGGTAGAAGTAGGGAGAGACCTGAGGTGGCCACTCAAGACCTGGAGCATCTGCCCCCAAGGCCAGCCAACTCCTTTTCCCCAAGTCTCCCTGGGACCCTGTCTTATTTGACTAAATGCTTTGCCCATAAGGGCCTCAAGGGCTTCCCTGTATTGTGCAGCCTACTAGGTCCTCAGGCTTGTCATGGGGAGAGAAAGATTCCCCATTGACCCCCATCTAATCCCAGTTGGGGGAAATATGGCTGAATTTAGTGAGATGTTGAGCAAGCTTGGCATTTAAAGTTAGGCCAGGGTTGGAAGCAAAAGAGGCAAAGATCTTGCCTCCTGCCCTAGCACCTCGTGCCATCCTTATCTCCCTCCTCCATTACTGCCAAGGCATGGGTTAGGGACAGGACACCCTCTGCTTTATACTTCACAGGCCATGTGTGGGCAAAAGATTAGGTGCCTTGGTTAACAGCGATGACAGAGAGAGCAGCCACCATTTATTAAAGTACTTACTCACACCAAGCACCTTGCATATCACTGATCTTTGTAATCTTTATCTATCCTACAAATGAGGAAACTAAGGTTCAGAGATTGGCTTAGTCTTACAGCTGTCAAATACTGGGAAAACAGTGGAACCCAGCTCTGTCTGTCCATATTTTTAACCACTGAGACACACTACCTTCTAGGGGTGGGGTACAGGGAGAAGGAAGGGCATTCTGGGCTGGCCTAGGCTGGGCCAGGAGAAGGGATGATTCGGAAGGGAGTTAGAGAGCTTCATGCCACCACCAGCACTGACATGGACTCAGGGCTGGGCTCTGCTCCTGCGTTTGGTCTGATTTGAGCATAGGACTCCCTTTTCTGGGCTCCAGTTCTTCATCTATTAAATACAAGAATAAACCCTGCCCTACCTACCACTTAGGAGTGTTTCTGAGGCTCTCAGGAGATAGTGGATGTGAAACCACATAGGAATGTTAAAGCTCTAGGTTGAGCTGTGGTCAAAGGCTACCATGCCTTTGTGGGATGAGAATTGGGACCCTCAGGGCAGGAAGAGACTCTACCCAGAGCTAGAAGCTGAGAAAGCAAGAGTCACACTTGTGACTGACCCTTCTCTAAATGCAACTATTTGCCCTTTTCAGCCCCTTTTATGCATTTCAGCACCTGTCAGAGTTAAGAAATTTGCCTAATCTGACTTTACCTCTGTCCTTCTAGGTATCTGCTCAGTCTCTTCAAAGCTGCCCTGGACCATAGGTTGGGATGATTAGGACTGAGTTCTGGGGCTTTGGAGACAGGGTTCTGGGTTCAAATCCCAGCTTTTACTTATTAGCTGTGTGACTTTGGGCAAGTCATTCCAGCTTTCTAGGCCTTGATTTCCTTATTTGTAAAAGGGGGTGGTAATAACAAATAAATATATATTTTTTATTAGAGCAGATGTAAGTTTACAGAAAAATCATGAAGAGGATGATAACTTTTTATTAGTTAGGATCGTTTTGGTGATAAGTGGAGAAACGCTATTCAGAAAATATATTTGTTCTGTAAACATAAATTGATATACAGCAATTTAACCCCAAAGTTAGTAACTTAAAACAATAAAAAATTATTATTTCAGTTTCTGTGGGTCAGGAATTTGAGAACAGCTTAGATGGGTGGTTCTTCCCCGGAGTGAGTGATCCAGGGGAGATAAAGGAGGAAGTGGCAGTGCCTTTTATGACCTAATCTCCAAGGTGGCACACCATCACTTCTGCTTTATTCTGTTCAGTAGAAGTGGGTCACTCAAGGGGAGAAGAATTAGGCTCTACCTCTTGAAGGAAGAAGTATCAAAGAATTTGTGGGCATATTTTAAAATAACCACAATTAGTTTAATCAAAAAGGAACTCTATTGGCTCTGTAATGGAGACACTAAGACTCAGACACTGGATCCAGGGATTCAGTATCATAAGAGCTCTTTCTCTGTTTCCTCTTCACTTACTTCACTTCAGATAGACTTGCCACTGGTGAGCTGAGACCGATACCCTCTCTGTTTAAGAATTTCAATGGAATTGGAGTTTCTCTTTCTTTACCTGTCCGTAGAAAAATTCCAGAGAAGCATTTTGGTTACCCACTTGGTTCAGTTAGGGGACTGGAGAAGGGATATAATTGGTGGTCTCACCAGGACCACTTAGAGAAGAAATATGACTTGGTTCCTTCTCAAGAAAGGGGAGCTGGACAGCCAAAAACAATACATCAGCTACATGCTGGCTGTGAGGATAGAATGTGGTTATATGAGTAATGCATATGTCTCATACACCAATAGAACAGTTTCTGCCTCTTTCAGTGGCAGGAGGTGGGTAAGGGGTCCCAAAATATAGCACTGACCTCAGGTCTTCCCGTGTTTCTCCCCAGCTGGATGAGGCAGTAGCTGAAGCCCATCTGGGCAAGCTGAATGTGAAGCTGACCAAGCTGACTGAGAAGCAAGCCCAGTACCTGGGCATGTCTCGTGATGGCCCCTTCAAGCCTGATCACTACCGCTACTGAGAGCCAGGCCTGCCCTCTGCCTTCCAGCTGGTGTTCCTGTCCAGGCCCTACCTCTCCATCCAAGAACAAATGGCACCAACTTTGAAATTGGTTGGTCATTTCCACCCCCCCACCCCCATTGACTCCCTGGGGCTGGTCATTAGTCTTTGGCCTCTGCTGCATCCCTCATTCTGTTTCAAGTGTGGAAGTACATTGAGAAATCCTCAAGTTCTGGTCAAATAGAGGTACAAGGGAGATACTACAGGAAACCCATGAGCTCAGGAGTCTTGGAACTGCTCATTACTCAGTCCTTAGGCTGGAAGTCAGCAGCAGATGGTCACTTTACCATCTAGGTCTTCACCTGGCTTTATGGACTTTATACCCATGTGCTAGATTTACAGGTTCACTGGTTCTTCAGCCCATGACAGATGAGTAAAAGCAGTCCTAAAGGGCAGGGAGGAACTGTTGGAGTTTGAATGCTCCTAAGAACCTACTTTAGTGCTGGGCATTCTCTTAAACCTCAGAACAATGAGGTTGATACTCTGAGTCCCCATTTTACAGTGGTTAGAATGGATTGTTAAGGGGATAAGAGAAGTGACAGCCAGAGATTGACAGGGGCCAGAAAAATGTAAAAAGCAGGCATAGGATTGCCATTACTTTGTAACATGATGGTTCCTATCACAACACTGGGTCAAAAAGGATTAATTTGGTTTATTATGTGTTAAAAGAAAGCAGGAAGGTGGGTAAATAAAAATTTTGGTGCCTAAAAGAAATTTGAGCCTTTATTATATAGTTAATTCACTACCATCAATGTATGGTATGAGCAAGGAGTTATAGTCAGGTGCTGATAAACAGCAAGAAGATTGGTCCAGAAGGGGTTGTCTGCAGTGTGTATGGTAAGGGCTGTGGATAACCCCTACGGCTTGGAAGGACAGGTAAAGAGGGAGCTCTTCTCTCTTCTTCAGCTTCATTCATTGAAAATAACCTGGTTTTTTTTTTGTTTTGTTTTTGTTTTTGTTTAGTTTTTTAGGAGGTACCGGGGATTGAACCTGGGACCTTGTACATGTGAAAGAGGCACTCAACCACTTAGCTACCCCTGCTCCCCAACCTGTTTTTTAATCTAATCTGAGCCTGTCATTTCATAGGTGAATTTAACCCATTTATATTTGTTGTAACTGCTATTTATATTTCTTTCCTCTACCTTATTTTTTGTGCTCCTACTTATATTTCCTTTTTCTCCTCATTTCTGCTTTTCTCTGGATTAACATAGTATTCCTTGGTGGAGGGGAAGAGGGCTTTTTTTTTTGTTTTTTTTTTAAACAATTGATGGCTTTTAGTATAATCACAGTGTTGTGCATTCATCACCACAAAAAGTTTTAGAACAATTTCATTCCTCCAAAATGAAAAATTCCAGAGGGCTGTTGTTTATTGAGCCCCTACCTACTAGGCACTAAGATTCTGTAATTGAGTCACTTCAATTAATTCTTAAATCAATCTAATAATATTATTCTAATTTAAATAGATGAGGAGGGAGACTCATAGATGTTACAGTTTTTGTAAGCGGCCTTATCATGATTTGAATCACAGGATGTTTATTTGCTGAACCCTGTTCTGGTCTTGGGAATCAAAGAAAATCAAGAACCCACCTGGAAAGGGTCACTGTAGACTATTCTAAAGGACATCCACTGAACAGAAGGCCTGACGGGGAAAGCTGGGATATTTGAGATCTGAGGGAGAAGACAAGCCCACAAAGAGCTTTGCCATCTCTTAGGATTTCCCTTTCTCTTCCTAGCTTCAGAGTCCAGTGCCTGGCAGCAGTGGGAGAAAGGCATCAGGGAAGAAATGGCACTTGAACTGGATTTTGAAAGAACCAAAGGTTTTTACTGGATAAATTGAAGGCAGGGACATTCCAGGCCACAGGAACAGTTTAACTAAGAATGTGAGTGAAGAGGGTAGAGGTGGGGAAGAGTTGTTTAGCTGTAGTGTAGAGGAGCCATGAGAATAGAGGGTTGGAAAAGTGGCCTGAGGGACAGGAAAGAGAGGCCTTGAACACCAGGGTGAGACCTTTGGGATTAATCTCTGAGCACTGCAGACTCCTGGGAAGTCTCCATTTGACAGTACATTCCATGACTGTATCTTGTTTGTTATTGTATTCTCAGCCTCTGACTGTGAGGTGATAGTAAGTAAACAGGCTCAGAGAGGCCATCTGGCCTGACCCAAGGTCACATAGTAATGGTGACACTTGGATTCCAACTCTGGTTGGTCTGAGTCCAAGGCCATATGCTCATGTGAGACAAATAGGAATGATTATGTGAAGACTGCTCCGCTTGTTTTGACAGAGCTGTCCTGCTGTGGAAGGTAGCAGGCTGGGGCCGGGGCCTCTCTTTAGTATTCCTTCCTTCTATTCACTTCCTCTGTTGTTTGTGAGTTGAATAAGTAAGTGAACACGAAGTGCTGGAGATTGAGGCAGACCCCTCCTCAGAGATCAGCTTACCCAGCCTTAAGTTCATAGCCTTGTGCTTGGCACTCCCCTGGCTGTGTCTCCACCTCTTCTATTTGAGTACAAATGTATCTGAATGACATAAGGAAGGCCTTGTTTGCTTTAATTACCATTTTTTAAGTACACTGTGTGGAGGTTCACATTTAGGTCTAAAGACACAGTGTCAGCAAAATCCTTACGTAACACTCAGTGGCCTATGGTCTGAGAAACAC
>JAQZBX010051396.1:0-19396 GCA_029593785.1 Cabassous unicinctus | reverse complement strand
CCATTGTTAAAATACACAGACCTTTTACCATTTAGAGATCACAGATACAGATGCTCCCTAAAAGTTCCAACTTTTTTGCTGTTTTGGGATAATTCTTGCCCCTGATAGCATCCATATTCCAGTCCTGTGACTTTCAGCTTAGAAAACATGGTGTGAGGGCCATGCCCCATAATCAGAGAAGAGAACATCACCTTTTTCTGTTATGCATTTAGTTGAATTGCTCTAAAGGTTTAAAAGCTCAGTGTGGACAAACAATCAAGTATTCATGCCATTTACAGATGGATAGCAAAATGGACTAACTTTAAAAATATGAATTCTTCAGCTTTATCAAAGATATACTTAATGTTTCCCCTTTCTTTTAAGAGAGAGAACTCAGCATTTTAAAGGAAGTATTGTTACATGGAAGTACATTATAAATGCACACTTTAGGAGAACACCAAACCCACGGTATTTCAATTTTCAGTAACTGGAAAATTGAGTATTAATAAAACACAAAGTCATCATCAAAATACATGCTTCACTGGCCAAGTGAGCAGCAGAGACAAGTGGATTTACACAAATTAATAAAAATTAACCTGGAAAGGCTTCAGTGTGGTTCACGAGTTTGTATCAAGCACAGTTGCCCTTATACTGCAAGAGCTCTTAATCTTCTGTGGAAAATATTTTTTTAATAATTTCAATTCAGTTTTCAGGATCCCATGTTTGTTTTTCATTCCACAGCATCTTCAGACAAGCTCTGAGCATTTACAATTCTCTGACGGATTGTTTGGGGCTTGGTCAAAAGCCCCGGGAAAACCTTGGGTGGAAAGTTCATCATAAAATTTGTGATCCCATCTCTGGCTGTTCAAACAAGGCAGAGGCATTGCTTGAATGCTGTATGGCCTTACCATATTCTCCTTGGGCTTGTAAGCTCTTCACCAAACTGTATATGTTCTAGGAGGAATTTCTCAACAGCTTTGGCTCATTAAAGAGTAGGGATCCAGGAAACCTTGGCTTTCTATTTGACAAGTTTTGGTTTCCTTCCTGGCTCTCACAGCCTGTGTTTGAAACTCGGGTCACCTGACACTTGTGGTCCAAGTAAAGACACTACCCCATGCATACCAGCCCACATTCCCTGGCAGTGAGGCAGCTTTTCCAACACAACATATCCCTTGGCTGTGGAATGTAGAGGGTGGCATTGGCCTTCAAAAGGGTTGTGGGCCACCAAACCTCCAAGAATGAAGTTTTTTGTACAACACTTTTATTTTTTATCTTTTGTACATTTCTGCATTAGGGAGCCATCCAATTATGTGGTATCATGGCTAATGAAAACAGCTTAAAAATGAAGGTATTCACTTAGGTTTATGTTGTTGTTTTTTATTGTGGGTACTAATCAAATTTTTCACAATACAAACCAATATTTGTAAAATGATATATAGATATATATGCATATATGTGCATTTGCTTACATAAATTTTTTTTTCATATATATTTTAAAAGATGCTTAGATTACATAAATGTTACACAAAAATTACAGGGATTCTCATGATCTCTGCCTCCCATGCCTCCCATAACATCTCACATAAACATCTTTCATTAGTGTGGTACATCACCTGCAATGGATATACACATCCTGGGGCTTTGCCACTAAGCATAGACCACAGTTCACATCATAGACCACACTCTCTCCCACACAGTTCTGCATGGTATATGCTGATGTAAAATGGTCTATATCTGTTGCCACAACATCATTCAGGACAACCCCCAAGTCCTGAGTAAGCCCCTGTATTACAACTCCCCTTCCCCTCCTCATGCCGAAAGCATCTAGTGGCCACTGGCTCCACCTCACTGTTATAATTTCTTCCCGTGGTGTGGAATTGCACCTGCCATTTTGGGCTTATGTGCAGGGCCTTGGACATGGATTTTCAAGGGTTATGTTTGGGGTGGTACAGAGAGGATGATGGGACTACCCAAGAGTTTCTCCTGGGTAGCACCCACATCAGACCAGACATGACAAGGGTCCCTCTACATCTTAAGGAACCATCCTTTTTTGACTGAAATGGCAGTTCCCATCATGCCCTTGGGAACATTGTTGTTTCCTCCTTACATAGGAATTTAAGTTATCTTTCATTCCTTTAAAGAGCAAATGTAAAACCAACTCTCTTCGTAACACGCACACTTTAAAATGAAAATGTTTTTTTCAAGAGAGGGATACTGATGTATTGGGAACTATAGGAATGAACATTCCTTGTGTCTGAAACAGGACAGGTTCCCTGTGGACAACCGTACATACATCAGAGGCCACCGTGGAGATCCATGGGGTTGGGAGGGGCTGGGCTTTGGGGTTGTGTCAGACAATGGCAGGAAGTGCCAGCATCCAGCCAGGTGTGTGAACACTACCACTGGATGGAACCCGGATCCAACTTCCTCTTACAGAACCCTCCATCCTTACTTCAGGTTGTGTATGTCAATCAAGCCACTGTGACCCAGCTGCAACTTGATACTTAGCTTCTTGAAGAACACGCAGTCTTCCACGTGACAGCAGCAGCAGTCACCATTTTACAATCTCACCGGCACTGAATGAGCGACCCTTTGCCTTTCTCCACATCCTCTCCAACACTTGCGGGTATTTTTTAAATGAAATTTTTTAAATTTTCATTTTTCGTACCTTTATCAACAACGCACTTTAAAGACAACGAGCTGGAAGCACCCTCCTTTGTGAGCCTTTGGCCAGGAGTGGATACCAAACCACATTTCTGACAGAATTGTACCAAAAAAAAAACTCCTATTTCTTCTGCAGGGATCCTGGATGGGTCAAGATGGAAGAGAAATGCTTCATTTCCGTGGGACCCACAAGGAGCAGCTCTGATTCTGGGAATATTTGAACCCATCCACGTGAATATTAAGCTTCCTCTTCATGCCTGTAGCTGAGGAGAGACCTTTGTCGTGGCTTCTCTGAGGTGTTTTTCTTAAAACTTCATTTTATGCTATTGCAAGAAACTGGTTTATTCTCTACATTCCCAAGTTATATTTTAGCAAGATGACATGCCATAGGCCTTTTTATAAATTTGAGACTCTTGCTGGATACAATCCTGAAAGACTCAAAGAGAAGGGAAAGTTATCTACAATACTGAAAGGAATATGAAAAATATTGCAACCTTACAGTGGAGAAGTTGGAGACAAAGCCCTATTGGAGCCAGAGGTGAAAGGGAAAATGGTGTCCTTATGTATATACTTTAATTAAAATTTTAATGGTTAATTTTCCCTATACACTTACATTGATTGAAAAAAGAGGTGAAAATATGATAAATACAGGTAATACAACTCCCAACATTACTTTTAAATGTTTAAACATTACTCAAAATTTAAAATTTATAATAATTTTATTTTTCTGTCTTTACTAAAAGCAAACTTGGCAGTGCAAGTTTTGAAATGCACTTTTTTATTTATCTTGTTTTCAAATGAGAGAATTGCAATGTTGTGCAATTTCTCATGACCCAATGATCATCTTATTTTTAAGATCAGCTTAATGAAATGTCTCATTTCACTATGACTGATATTGTTTAAAATATATATAGATAGATCAAGAGAGGTGATACTTGCAATATGTGAGAATGTACTAAATGTGACTGAAGTGTACACTTTAAAATGGTTAATTTTATTTTAAGTGAATTTTACCTTAACAAGGTATGTATGCCTCTTCCAAATTAGGATAAATTTTTAATAAGGAAAATTTGTGCATTAAGAGAAATCAGTTTTTGAAAATGGAAATATAATGGTGCTTTTTGACACTTGCATTTGACATTTCTCCAGGATTTAAATTATCAATTTAGGAGCCATGTCAGAGGCTGTTTTTCTTAATTCAGATGTATTTATTGAAGGTAAATTTTATCTCCTGTTGAAAATTCAAAATCTGAAATTTTGTGTGTATCCCATGGAAAGGTGAAATTATGATGTCTATAATCTCATATTTTATATGCCTCTTTCCTCTAACAATCATTATATACATCTGGTGATGAAACATTTTTAAATTCTTTACTTTTTGCTTTCTCTACTTTCAAATTTGAAAATATATTATATGCCTCATTAAAACTTATATTAACAAAATACATTGCAAAGGGATAGGCCTTCTAAAACCATCCACCTTTATTTATTGTCAGGAATTTTGATGACTTTTACAACTAATTTCTCTTGGGTCTGTATATTATCTCACACTAATAATATTAATATTTGTAATCAATATTTGTAATCAATTTGGATGAAGAGATTTTTTACTTCAGCATAATATATATCTTAATTTTATACCATATATACATTAGATACAGTTTATATTATGTATACATTAAATAAATGTTAATTTTTGCATGAAGTGTGTTGATTACATTTTCTCCTCTACTGTTTGGCACATAAGGGTAAATTCCTGCATTTTATATCCCCCAGCCCTTCCCTGCCTTGCAAATCTCCCCATGATCAAGTCATTTCCTCATGCTCCCAAAGATATTAAGATCTCCCAAAGGATACTGGAATAGCATGCCCCAGGCTTAGCAGAAGAAGTTCTATAATACATTTCTTCCTTCATGGTTTTCAACCTGGGCAAAGGGCAATCAACCTTCAGAACATGCAACAGAAGAAGGATTTCCTGTGAAAAACTAATACAAATCTCTCATTTTTTTCACAAACACCCCAAAACATCCAGGCACAAAAATATCACTCTATTAATATAATATTCACATATCTCCTGTTCATGAATAGGAAGACTAAACATCATTAAGATGTCTATCCTACCCAAACTAATCTACAAAGTAATAACAGACAGACTCAAAAGGTTGATTAAGTTGACAACCTTGATTGAATTGCATTTGTGTAGATTTGGCCTCTGAATGCTTTAGTGGCATGGTAGCAACATGAGTTTTTATAAAAAATTGTTATTTTGTAATAATATCAAATGCATAAAAAATGCAAAGTAGTAAAATCCCTTCACTAAGATTTCCCAGTTGTTATAATTTTACCATATCTGCTCACTAAACAAACAATTCACAAAAATTGCTCCAGGATATTTATCTCCAAAAGAAGGGCACTTTCCTAGAAAATCCCAAATCAGGAAGTCAACTTTGCTTCAATGCCATAATACCATCCACAGACCCCTTCAACTTTTAAAAAAAGCCCTAATTGTTTTTATTCTAGTAACATATACATAATGAAATTTCCACCCATTTTTAAGTATATTCTTCAATGATATTAACTACATTCATAATGTCTCCTTCCATAAGGAAGAATATTCATGGCCCCAAACAAATTCATTTACACACAAAGTCCCTATTTCCTCCTCCACACAATGTCTGGTAACCTCTATTCTAGTTTCTGTCTCCAGGAGTTCACCTATAGTAGATATTTCATAAAAGTGGAATCAAAAACTATTTATGCTTCTGTGCTTATTTCAGTGAATGTAATCATTTCAAGGTCCATCCATGGACCATTTATGTTGAAGCATGTATCAGAACCTCATTCTTTTTTATGGCTGAATAACATTTCATTGTAGGTATATACCACATTTTGTTTGTCCACTCATCTCTTCATTGTCACTTGTCCTGTTTCTATCTTTCATGGTCTTAGAAGTACTTGCTCATGCACTGAGGCAAGAAAAAGATATAAAAGGCATCCAAATAGGAAAGGAAGAAGTAAAAATTTCACTATTTGAGGATGACATGATCTTATACATAGAAAGCCCTGAGAAATCTACAACAAAGCTTCTAAAACTTAAAAATGAGTTCAGTAAAGTTGCAGGCTATAAGATCAATGCTCAAAAATCAGTAGCATTTCTGTACACCAATAATGATCAATCTGAGGAGGAAATTTAAAAAAGTGCAATTTACAATAGTAACTAAAAGAATCAAATACTTAAGAATAAATTTAACTAAAGATGTAAAGGACTTATATACATAAAACTACACAACACTATTAAAGGAAATCAAAGAAGACTTAAATAAATGGAAGAATGTTCCCTGATCATGGATAGGAAGACCAAACATCATTAAGATGTCTGTCCTACTCAAACTAATCTACAGAATTAATGCAATCCCAATAAAAATCAACACAGCATTTTTTAATGAATTGGAAAAACTAACTACAAAATTTATTTGGAAGGGTAAGAGGCCTTGTATCACCAAGGACATATTGAAAAAGAAAAATGAAATTGGAGGTATCACAGTACCTGACTTTAAAACATACTACAAAGCTACAGTGATCACAACTGAATGGTATTGGCACAAAGATAAACATACTGACCAATGGAACTGAATTGAGAGTTCTGACATAGATCCTCACATATACAGTCATCTGATATTTGACAAGGCCACCAAGCCAACTCAGTTGAGAGAGAATGGCCTCTTCAACAAATGGTGCTTGGAGAACTGGATATCCCTGTCCAAAAGAATGAGAGAGGAACACCATCTCACACCTTATAGAAAAAACAACTCAAGATGAATCAAATATCTACTTATAAGAAATAAGACAATAAAGACCTCAGAAGAGAACATAAGGAAGCATCTACAGGACATTGTAATAGGAAATGGTTTCATGAACTTCACACCCAAAGCACAAGCAGCAAAAATAAAAATAAAAAAATAGATAAATGGGATCTACTCAAAATTAACAACTTTTACACCTCAAAGGATGTTATCAGGAAAGTAAAAAGGCAGCCTACCCAATGGGAGAAAATATTTGACAACCATATATCTGATAGCCTAATCTCCTGCATATATAAAGAAATCCTACACCTCCAAAATAAAAGGACAAACAGCCCTTTTAAAACATGGGCAAGTGACCTGAAAAGACAGTTCTCCAAGGAAGAAATACAAATGGCTAAAAGCACATGAAAAGATGCTCAACATCACTAGATATTAGGGAAATGCAAATCAAAGCTACAATGAGATACCATCCGTAATGGTTAGGCTAATGTGTCAAAAAGGCCAGGTAATTGTGTCCAGGTGTTTGTTCCAACAAGCACTGGGCTAATTGTAATAAAAGAGCATTTATGGACTTCAACCACCAGTGAGTTTACTGTGTGGATGGCTGATTACATCTGCATCAATCAGGGAGATTACATCATCAATCGGTGGCACTTTTATCCAATCAGTTGAATGACTTAAAAGGGGAAGTGATTTCAACATTCAGAGAGAATTTCCCAGCTCGTCTTTGGACAGGCAACTTCTACCAGAAACTCATCAACAACCCTTCATTGGATTTTCATCGGAGCCACTGGTTTGCAGCCTGCCTCAGGAGCCTGGACTTGTGCATCCCCACAGTTGCATGAGAGACTCTTTTAAAATCTCATATTATTGATAGATATCTCCTGTTGATTCTATTTCCCAAGAGAACCCTGACTAATACAGCTTGGTACCGGGAGTGGTTCTTGAGGAAAAGAGTCTTAAACATGGGATGTCTGAGGTGGTTCTGGGAGTTTTGTAATTGGTTCTCTACTCTAATTGGACTCAGGGGTACTAATGACTCCCTTTCCAGTAATGAGGTTGCTAACAGTCCATGGCATGAGCTGGCAATAGAGATATGAAAAATAGCACCATTGGATTCCCCTGCTTCCACACTTATAAGAAGCAAGGATCTGAGTGAGAGTGTTTTCATCACCTTAACACAATTTTGTGGAGTGAAAAAATATAATGATGTTGGCTGGCTCCTCCTAGATACTCTGGATACAGTTACAAAAGAAAGAGATGAGCTAAAGTCTTCAATTTTGAAACTTAAATGCTGCATGGATGATATGAAAATTTCTACATGTGCCTTGAAAGAAAATCTTGTCTCCTGTAGCCACAGACTTAAGATATCTGAGAATCAAACCCAGACTCTCATTGTATGAGTAGCAGAATTACAGAGGAAACTAAAATCTCAACCTCACAGTGTGTCTGCAATTAATGTAAAGGATAAGCTGCTACACCTGGCCCCTCCTATGAGCAAAAAAGAGGCACAATGCTTAGTTGGCCTCTTTGGATTTTGGAGACAACACATTCCTCATTTGGGTGTGTTACTGTGGCCCATTTACCAAGTGACCAGAAAGGCTGCTAGTTTTGATTGGGGACTGGAAAAAGAGAAAGCCCTGCGACAGGTCCAGGCTGCTGTGCAAGCTGCACTACCACTTGGCCCATATGATCCAGCAGATCCAATGGTGCTGGAAGTTTCAGTGGCAAATAGAGATGCTGTCTGGAGCCTTTGGCAGGCCCCTATATGGGAATCACAACACAGACCCTTAGGATTTTGGAGCAAAGCCTTGCCATCCTCTGCAGATAACTACTCCCCTTTTGAGAAGCAGCTTTTGGCTTGCTACTGGGCCTTAGTAGAGACTGAACGCTTAACCATGGGCCATTAAGTTACCATGAGACCTGAGTTGCCTATCATGAGCTGGGTATTGTCTGACACACCAAACCATAAAGTTGGGCATGCACAGCAGCACTCCATAATAAAGTGGAAGTGGTATATATGAGATAGGGCTCGAGCAGGTCCTGAAGGCACAAGTAAGTTACATGAGGAAGTGGCCCAAATGCCCATGGTCCCTACCCCTGCCATTTTACCTTCTCTTTCCCAACCCACAGCTTTGGCCTCTTGAGGAGTCCCTTACAATCAGTTGACTGAAGATGAGAAAACTCTGGCCTGGTTTACAGATGGTTCTGCACAATATGCAGGTACCACCCGAAAGTGGATAGCTGCAGCATTACAGCCCTTTTCTGGGACATCCTTGAAGGATAGTGGTGAGGGCAAATCCACCCAGTGAGCAGAGCTTTGAGCAGTGCATCTAGTTGTTCATTTTGCTTGGAAGAAGAAATGGCCAGAGGTGCCTTTGTACACTGATTCATGGGCTGTTGCCAATGGTTTGGCTGGATGGTCAGGGACTTGGAAGGAACATGATTGGAAAATTGGTGACAAGGAGATGTGGGGAAGAATTATGTGAATAGATCTTTCTGAGTGAGCAAAAAACATGAACATATTTGTGTCCCACATGAATGCTCAACAGAGGGTGACTTCAGCAGAGGAAGAGTTTAATAATCAACTGGACAAGATGACCCTCTCTGTGTCTAATGCTCAGCCTCTTTCCCCAGCCACTCCTGTCCTTGCCCAATGGGCTCATGAACAAAGTGGCCATGGAGGTAGGGATGGAAGTTATGCATGGGCTCAGCAACATGGACTTCCCCTCACCAAGGCTGACTTGGTTACAGCCACTGCTGAATGCCCTATTTGCCAGCAGCAGAGACCCACACTCAGTCCCAGATATGGCACCATTCCTCAAGGTGACCAGCCTGCTACCTGGTGGCAGGTGGACTACATTGGGCCACTTCCACCATGGAAGGGGCAGCGATTTGTTTTAACTGGAATAGACACATACTCTGGCTGTGGGTTTGCATTTCTGGCACGCAATGCTTCTTCCAAAACTACCATCCGTGGACCTACCGAATGTCTTATCTACCACCATAGCATTCCACACAGCATTGCTTCTGATCAAGGAACCCATTTCACAGCAAATGATGTGCGGGAATGGTCACATGCCCACAGAATTCACTGGTATTACCATATTCCCCATCACCCTGAAGCAGCTGGATTACTAGAACGGTGGAATGGCCTTTTGAAGGCCATTCTCCAGGAGGCTGTGTATGCTCTGAATCAGTGTCCTCTCTATGGTGCTGTTTCTCCCATAGCCAGGATTTATGGGTCCAGGAATCAAGGGGTGGAAATGGGAGTGGCACCACTCACTTTTGCCCCTAGTGACCCACTAGGAAAATTTTTGCTTCCTTTCCCTGCAACCTTAAGCTCTGCTGGTTTACAGGTTTTAGACCCAAAAGGAGGAGTGCTGCCACCAGGGAACATAACAATGATTCCATTGAACTGGAAGTTAAGACTGCCACCTGGCCACTTTGGGCTCCTCTTACCTGGGAATCAAGAGGCAAAGAAGGGAATTACTGTACTGGCTGGGGTAATTGATCCTGACTATCAAGGGGAAATAGGACTACATCTACATAATGAGGGTAAAGAGGAATTTGCCTGGAATGCAGGAGATCCTCTAGGGCATCTCCTAGTTCTGCCATGCCCAGTGATTAAAGTCAATGGAAAACTGCAACAAACCAATTCAAGCTGGACTAACAATGGCCTAGAATCTTTGGGAATGAAAGTTTGGGTCACCCCACCAGGCAAAGAACCACAGCCAGCTGAAGTGATTGCTGAAGGTAATGGGAACATAGAATGGGTAGTGGAAGAAGGTAGTGATAAATATGAACTTCGACCATGAGACCAGTTACAGAAACGAGGACTGTAATAGTCATGAACCCTTCTTCCATGTTTCATTATGAGTATTATTGTATGTGTACACAAAATGATTTTCTTTGTTTTCTTCCCCAACCTTTTCCCCTATCATGAAAAGTTGTGTTAATTCCATGGCATAATATTTAAGGATATCAAGTTTAAGAGTGAATATTACCCAAGGACTTGCACCCTGTTCTGTGGGGAATTAATGCATTTCCGGTTGTACGCAGAGGAGTCAAACATTTTTAGGCAGAAATATATATGTATGCTTGTCTGTTATTGTTTTTACTTAGAGACAAAGTATGGTTTAGGGTAATGTGTATGGTTGCTGAGTTGACAAAGGGTGGACTGTAATGGTTAGGCTAATGTGTCAACTCAGCCAGGTAATTGTGTCCAGGTGTTTGTTCCAACAAGCACTGGGCTAATTGTAATACAAGAACATTTACGGACTTCAATCACCATTGAGTTTACTGTGTGGATGGCTGATTACATCTGCATCAATCAGGGAGATTACATCATCAATGGGTGGTGCTTTTATCCAATCAGTTGAAAGACTTAAAAGGGGAAGTGATTTCAACATTCAGAGAGAATTTCCCAGCTCATCATTGGACAGGCAACTTCTACCAGAAACTCATCAACGACCCTTCGTCAGACTTTCATCAGAGCCACTGGTTTGCAGCCTGCCTGTGGACCCTGACTTGTGCATCCCCACAGTTGCATGAGAGACTCTTTTAAAATCTCATATTATTGATAGATATCTCCTGTTGATTCTGTTTCCCGAGAGAACCCTGACTAATACTCCATCTTACACCCATTAGAATGGTGGCTATTAAAAAAACAGAGGACTGTAAGTGTTGGAGAGGATGTGGAGGAATGGGAACCCTCATCTGCTGGTGGTGGGAATGTAGAATGATCCAGCCATTGTGGAGGACAGTTTGGCAGTTCCTCAAGAAACTAACTATAGAACTTCCCTATGATCCAGCAATTCCACTGCTGGGTATATACCCAAATTAATTGAAAGCAAAGACATGAAGAGATATATGAACACCAATGTTAATAGCAGCATTATTCACTATTTCCAGAATTTGAAATCAACTAAGGTGCCCATCAACAGATGAATGGATAAGCAAAATGTGGTACATACATACAATGAAATATTACTCAAGTGTAAGAAGGAATAAAGTGCTAACACATGGGATAACATTGATGAATCTTGAGGACCTTATGTTGAGTGAAGAAAGCCAATCATTGAAGAATGAACATTACATGACCTCATTGATATGAATTAAGGAAATTGAGCAGTCTAGGAGAGCTATTGACTGGAAGACAGGTTTACAAGAAATAGAAAGAGAGAAGACGGTTGTGAGACATCACCCATATGGATGTAATCTATGGTAAGGTGAAAGAGTGTAGGTGTGTATTGAAGGGATAGGACAGGAGGGTATGATAGTATTGGGTTGGATGGTGCAGTTTTCACAGATGGGTAGATTAGGGAGGGTGAGTTGGAAGGTCCAGTGTACTGGGGGGAGGTTTGGGAGAGGGACAAGGTGAATGCTGGGGATTTGTGGGTATGTGGTTGAAAGTACAAAGTTGGGAATGCTCTTATGTCAATATGACAAGGAAGGGTTACTGGTTTAGGCTGTTGGATGGAGAGCATTTGTGACAGGGTGCACCTGGAGCAGGCTTCTAGGGTTTGTATGAGTGATAATTCTGCCATAATATGTTGTATCAGTGGGTGGAATCCCACATAATAAACAGGAAGGTGTTGGACTCCCATCCTTGGGAGGTCTGATTTGTTCAGAAATAGACAGGCAGTAATCTCTCGAGAGCAAGAGTGGTTCCTAATAGGGGAGGATAAACCAGTGTGTCAAGACCTCAGTCTTGTTGCATGTATCTATGAATCTTGTCATCCAATGAGTCATCCAATGGGCTCACTGAGTGCCCTGGGGGGATTGGGAGGGAGGAATAGAGTATATCGAACAGGGGGTACTTTGTGGTCAGTGGAATTGTTCTGCATGATATTACAGTGATGGACACAGGACATGGTAAATATCATCAAAATTTATTAAAGTGTACTGTCTGAAATATAAACCATAGTGTAAACCATTGACAATGTTTAGTAGCTATGTTTCACTATTTGTATATCAGTTATAACAAAGATACCATCCACGTATAAAAAGTATTAATATGGAGGGGAAGAAAGGAGGAGGATATTGGGTATATGAGAGTCTCCTGCATTCTGTGTGTGACTTTTCTGTCACCTAAAACTTCTTTGAAAACAAAATGAAAAATAGTGACACATGGGGAATGAATAGGGGAAGGTGCCACAGCACAGACAGGACACCAGATATTGCAGTGATGAAAGGTAAAATGACACACACAAATTTTTTAAAAAATATTTTTCATTTTTTTTAACATCCCAATCTTTTAATTTTATTTTATTTTTAGTTTTTGAAAACTTTTATGTATTTTGTCTCATATTTAAACTCATTATTATTTCATTTTCCTATTAATTGTATTTGACTATTATAATGGCTTCATCTTTGAAGAAGCTTTGGATCACAGAAGGGTTACAAATGGGGCAGGGGAGGATCATT
Source organism: Cabassous unicinctus (assembly GCA_029593785.1). Classification (NCBI taxonomy): domain Eukaryota; kingdom Metazoa; phylum Chordata; class Mammalia; order Cingulata; family Chlamyphoridae; genus Cabassous; species Cabassous unicinctus. The sequence continues at coordinate 6,521 of JAQZBX010051396.1, read as the reverse complement.
GGTGTGGGGTGTCAGGGACAGGGGATGCATGCGAGGAAGTTCACATATAAGGTATATGAAAAATTTCAAATGGTCACAGGGCATTGTCACCATGGGTGGAGACTCACACAATAAAGGAGAGAATACTGAATTCCCATACTGGACAGCTTTACCACATTCTCTAAGGGAGCAGTAACAGTCCCCCAACTGCAGGGGCAGTGACTGGCCAAGGATGATGATCCACTGATGGGCTCTTGATATTGATGACTAGGATTATGAGTCTTTGTTCTTGAAATTGAAACTTAGCCTATTGTTGTGGTGTGCCTAAGGGTTGCCTCCTGAGAGCTCCCTTGCTGCTCAAATGTGGCTTCTTTCTAAGCCAAACTCAGCATCTGACTGCATTACCTTCCCCCCCCCAGTATGGGACATGGCTCCTGGGGATGAGCCTCCCTGGCACCGAGAGATTGCTACCAAGCACCATCTAGCAGTGCAACTGAAAAAATACCTTGAATAAAAGGGGGAAAAGGTAAAGACAAATGACATTATATGGCTGAGAGACTTCAAAGTGAGTCGGGAGGATATACCAGAGGAAATGCTTATGCACAACTCAGCAGGATCTCATAGACTTCCAAAGTGGATACCACCTCAAATAGTGGGGCTCCTGAGGGCTCTGGAGATACCCAGGTCCTAAGGTCAGGGCAGATAGCTCCAGAGTTTGGTGTCTTGCCAGTGGGCCCTAATTTGGGGAATGGGCTTCTGAGAGTAAGAGAGTTGGACTCAATTATGTCTTCCCTGCACATGGCTCATCTGTCCCTTCTATTTAAACCTGCACTTGGTGCTGGAGTTTGTAGGTATACATACAGAGACTCAAGTTTTTGGGCTGTCAATGTACTAGCTGGGCCCTGAACCTCAGTGGAGCTGCAACACCTACTCTACAGCTCATTGCACTCACCCAGGACAACTGGCAGGGAGATGATGTTGGACAACAGCCATCCCAGGGAATGGAGAGAGTCTACAGCTGCAGGCAGGATAGTTCCATCCATCTTCCCCATGGGATATAAGCCCCCTCTCAATTGGAGTTGGAGTGGACATCATCATCCCAGACTTCTCAGGATTGGGGAAAGAGCTATGGACTAGAGTGAACTTACTGGTATTCTACTATAGACATATTGTGATTCTAGCAATGGAAGAAATTACAACATTGATGTGGAGCCAATGGCCACTGCAGGCTCTGGAGGCAGGGAGAGGGAAAAACAGTTGTAATACGGGGTTTTTCCGGGACTTGGGAATTGTCCTGAGTGCCATTGCAATGACAGATACAGGCAATTTTATATCATCACATAACTTGCAGAACTGTGTGGGAGTGTGTGTAGACTAAATTGTGAACTATGGTCCATGCTTAATGGCAAAGCCCCAGGATGTGTTTATCAATTGCAATGAATGTGCCACACTAATGAAGGATGTTTCCGTGGGATGTTGTGGGAGGTGTGGGAAGTGGGGCAAATGGGAATCCTTATATTTTTTGTGAAACACTAATGTAATCTAAGCATCTTTTAAAAATAAAAAGAATTTTTAAAAAAGAGCATTAACATATAATTCAGGAATTACCTTTGAGAGAGAGGGATGGGTTACTTTGGGGAAGAGACTTTCAAGTCACTTGAAAGATACTGGCAATATTCTATTTTTTAATAGAAAAATAGTTCATTTTATTTTGAATCTTTCTCTAGATATAGATAGAGGCCTAGATATAGTTTTAGATTATAGATATCGCTACAGAATAGATACATATATATACTCACAAACACACAAAAAAGTACAATTTTATTAATATATATATATATTAACAATTAAAATTATAAAAGTCAATGATGTTTTGAAGGGTAGATATTTGCTTAAATATAGTGAATTATGCAGTCATCTGGAAAATTCCCCAAGAAGTCAATGCAAATATTTAAGCAATAAAGATAATTTGTGTAAGACAAGAGTTGTAGAGAAAAATAAACATATACATGAGTGGAATTCTAGAAGTTGAGAAGCATTAATCAAATAAGCAATTTGAGAAAATCAACTTAAATTTAAGTAAACTGAGAAACAATAATCAAATGTATGATAAAATTACCTAGAATTTAGGAAAGACATAATAATTACCCACTAATATCCACTGATTATCAATCACAATAGCCAGAAATAGGACAATAACTAATTTACTCTAGTGAAATGTATGGACTTGTAGACATGAAAAGTATGGACTCTCCCCTGGATTTGAGCTGTGATCCAACCCTTTTTATTGACCTAGAAGCAATAAGGCATGATGAGAATAAATCAAATCTAAGAAAATAAGAATCAATTTTCAAGGAAATAGATTCAGGTGAATTTATTGTGCGACTTCCAGACATATAGAATTTATTTTTTTCTATAACAAGGAAGGGGGATAATTCTGTTCACCTAGAGCTTTCAAGGAATTTGGGTGTTCATATTTCTCAGACTCAACCTTAAGGGTCCCTATCCCAGATTTCAGCATCCCATTTTCCAGGGCTCTGTTATTGACATAAGAGTCTCTAAAAACTATAGCCCTGTTACCCTCATGACCAAATTCTGCATCTGATTTACAACATGATTTGGTTTTTGGTTTCTAAATATCAGAACTTCAAGAGAAGAGCTTTGGTTTTCACAGTATTCCTTAAGTTGCAGTAGGCCAAACATAGCAACCATATCCTGTATGTCAGCTTTGGTGCCATAATCAAGAAAGCAGGCAACATCACAATCTTTATGCTTGAATGTTTCACCCTTTTCCATCCAGGCTTCATAGCCATTGCAAATACCAAGACCTCATCATTTGCTATCATTGTATCTTTGTTAACATAAGTGAGATACTCATGCTTAGTGCCCTGCAAGTACAATCCAGATGTGAAGGCAGTTAAGGCCTAAAGAGACCACTCTGATATATAGAAATGTGGAAAACTTGTCTACCTTCTCCTTCTAAATGTGTCTGAGACACAGTAGCTTATACAGTTGCTCAGAAAACAATCCAGCAAGATGGAGGGAACATTTGTCCTTGACACCATATGGAGGCCAGTTTAAAAATGCACACTATTATATTATGTCTTCTTCACTGACTTATTTTATTTTACCATTGAATTATAACTCATAAACTTTGGCTCAGTTTCCATTTCTTAGGAAACCCAGGTTAAGATATCTGTTTTCAGAATCAGCCAAGGGTTGTATTCTCCCAGGTAATCCACTTTAAATGACACATGGAAATTAAGTAGAGCATTAGATATACAACATTTGGATAGACATGAAAAAAACATTTTTTAACATAAATGACAACGATAATTTTATTTCATTTGAATTTCAAAAAGCATTAGAAAGTACTCCCCTCTTCAGAGAATGCAGGGAAATCCTACAACCAAGACCCACATAGCTCTTAATTCAGAATTAAGGGAAATTATCTAATGAATTCATCTCCTATTAAGTAAAAATCCAGCAAACATATAAGAAACAAATATTACTTTCCAGTACAAAAATTTAGCTTTCATATATAATATATTTTATTCTATAAATGTGCTGATTTAATTTCTTTGAGATGTGCATTTTCTCTGTTTCCTTCAATCTTTTGCAAATGTTTTAAATAATAACTTCCCATTATTTACGTAAAATGCAATAAATGATTGATCTATGTCCTTCAGAAATGTTAAATTGGGGCAGAATATTTTATTTATTTTAGAAAATTCATGAAGAAAAATAGTATCATTATTACTCAGTATAACATATTGGGGTTGATTAGAGAAAAGTAAATTCATACATGAATCAAATGTGTGACATGCATTTTAGTCAAAAGAGAAAAATATAAATGAAAAGAATAAGAGGCACACAATAAAGGGATGCACTAGAGTAGAAATTCATGACTCATTACTCTTCTCATCTTTTGCTACTCTATAAATGATATGTAAACTGGGGAAATGGAATGTCATGGGTTTAGAACACCTTAATACCAGAGGATCCTGAAAATCAATGTAGAATAAATTTAATGGATGAAGGAGAGAATAATGTGAACAGTAAATGAGAAAGGAAATAAAACTGGTTTTGACAATTGGTATGAGATAGAAGTGAACTTTGAAGCTGGTGTTGATAGAAATTTCTTGGGTGAGAAAACTTGGATTGCAACATAGATGGGAATATGTTCTTAGGATAACTCCAGGAATCATTTGGATGTGAAAACTATTTTGATATTATCAATATCAAAATTGTAAGAAAAGAGCTAAAATATATCTTAAAATAACCTTCATGTATAATCAGTATTTACCCCTATTGTAAAAAATGTCTGGTTCCCTCATTTGCAAAGCAGGGCTATTAAGGAGAAAATTGGGTCCTTGTTAGTATTGTATGAGTCAATACATGTAAAATGCTGCATTGCATCTAAGAGGTGATAAGCATCAAATAAATATTCATTAGCATTACCTTTATTTCTCTTTTCAGTCTCAAATAATGACAATCAATTAGATGTGAATTATAGTAACTTTCATTTTTATACTAATTTTAAATCTTCAGTGTAATTTTATTTATTATTTTGGTAAATATATATTGGATATGTAATCTATACATAGCAATGTAAGGAAAGGTAAAGAGAAAGAGAAACGATAAAGCCTATTGCACGCTATGTATGTGTCTTATAAATTAACATGCACAACTGTGGGACATTGATATTAGAAATGCACATATTAAAAGAGTAGATACAGAATATCAGGCAAGTTTATTATCCTGCCCCAGATTACACGGCTTTGTCACTTTCCTGGTCTCGTTCCTGGTCTTTTGTCTAAGTCCAAAGTCTATGTACTGACTGTTAGACTAAATTATGAATGGCAAGAAGAATACAAGTTTCTGTTTCTCACTCTCTGAAGAACTGCTTGAGGAAATAAAAAAATAATCAATTTCCTGGCTGTTCTAATTAAGTGTCAAAGATGAAATATCTGGAAGTATTTTAGAGAATGCAAAAGGAGTTTTAGACCTCCAATGGTTAAGGAAGCTTGCTATAGGTATGGAAGCAAGTGCTGTTCTTTGAGCACGGATGTAACAAAAGGAACCAAAATTTTACAGACTTTGATCAGTCATGATATATGCAATGAATTGCAGAGGGACAAAGAGCTATTAATTTTGAGATGAAATACCTTTATCGTACACATGGAGACCAAGCAGGGTGCTGTTATTATGAGACTTCACTGTTAGGAGTGAAAAAGGACTGAGGGCAAGATGGAGCCTGGATTATCTCCCAACAAGTGTCCTAAATTACCTATTATGTGCAAATAGTACAGGAAACAAGAAGTATGTAACCCCATTTATCCTTCAAAGGTAATGTCTAGCTTAATGTCCTACCCTCACCACGTTTCATAAACTCCTTCCTTGATTCCAATAGCATGTAGTCTCTCTGCTTAAAGCTGAAGTTTTCCTGGTGAATTTTATATATGTTTATATGTTCCACAATTAAATTATCAATTTAATATAATAACAATATTAAAATTTAGCTTGGAAACAGTTCATTTCATATGTATACTTTCTCAAATCAGCCAGAGGTGAATATGGTTTGGGGGAACAAACTGAATTGGGAGTTAGGAGACAACTTTGCTGCTGTTTACTAAATGAGGATGCTAAAATTCTATGAGACTTCATTCATTTGTATAAGGGGATAGAGGGTAAGCCTAGAAAATCTTTAAAAATATGATTAAAATGTCTGTAATTAATCAGACAATTGGCAAGGTAGCTATATCTAAGATATATATATCTTAAATATATATATATCTTAAATAAAAAAAATCTATTTATCTTATGTATATATATATATATATATATACATAAAATAAATAGATTTTATCTAACTAAGGAAGGAAAAAACTAGAAAAGGAGACAAAGAATTGTATTACAAAAACAAAACCCAATTACAATTAATTTTGATAAAAGAAACTTTGAACCAAAAGGAAGAAAATCATATGACCTTGTTTAAAGCTGTAAAATGATCATGGACAAGTAGAACCACATATCAAAGTTGTGAATAAGGAGTTAATATCAGAAAAACCACAATTTCATGATTAATATATGAATTAAATGCAATTCCCATTAAAATTCCAGATTTTCCATTTGTTTCTAATAAAAAAATCCTAAATATTATGTGGAAGGGATAATGACCAAGAAAAGGCAGTAAATGTGTTTTTATTAGTTAAGATAGCCCTCACTGGAAAACAATTTAGGAATTTATGCAAATGAATGTTCTTTTTCTTTAATGTAAAAATAAGTTCAGGAAAAGTAAGCAGACCCTAAGGTTAATATAGAACCACCCTCCCTCTAGATTTTTGTTCTACCATGCTTTTCATGAAGTGTTTGTCCTCACCATTGCAAAATAGCTGCTAATGTCTGTGTTTCTAGATAGAAGAAAGAAAAAAGATTTTTTAAAAAGAATTAAAATGTTTATCAGGAAGTAAAACTTTTCCAGAATTCTCCAACAGACTCCCATTTTGGTTTCATTGATATAACAATATTAAATCACTCAC
>JAQZBX010051395.1:0-11078 GCA_029593785.1 Cabassous unicinctus | reverse complement strand
GCCCTCCAACATGGAGGAGGACCAAGCTGCTTCAGTTCATTCAGAACTAAAGAATTCAAGCCTTTGTAAATTCAATTAAAGCAAGCCTCATGCATATTTTGGTCATCAGCATACCAATGAGCCTCATTCCCATGAAAGCAGTTCACAGCTATTAATTTCTCAGGCTTACAAATGATTTATGCAGTGTTTTTGAAATCTATAAAGACTCTGATAAAATACTTCAGAAAAAAAAAAATCTAAAAGGAGTCCTTAATTATGATGCCCTGCTACTCTTTCTAATCTTTTTATTTCTTTTGTTGCTTTTTTTTTAAAAGATAAGTCCTCCAAACTGCCTATCTGGAGAAATTTTTTTTTTTCTCTGCCCATTTGATGCTCTTCATTGTTTAAACCAAATCTGGAAGAGAAACATTTGGCCTATCTGTGATTGTCAAGATGTGATGTTGTAAGGCTTGTATATTGACTGTGATCATGGGCTACTTTATTTCTTCATCTCTCAGCACATCAGAATGTGGGGTTTTTCCATGTCATTTTAGTTAAATGACTATCATAGCCAGTAAAACTGGCAAGATATACTCTCACCATCAAGGGTCTGAAACTGGGCCAGGTACTCTTCTATTCTCTCTGCTGTACTGCCAAGCTGCTTTCCAGAAGAGAACTTAAAAACTTTGAAACATTTCTGAAGTATGGTCATCAGCTCATCCTTTGCCAACATCCTAGAACAGAATCAGTGACAGGTAATGTAATTTGACTGGAAAATTAACATAGTTAAAAAACACTGTTTACACAGCAAATGCTGCTCAGAAGATGGTGTACTTTCTTCATTAGTAACTACTAACTTTTTTTGGAGAGATTTTCCTCAAAGTACGTGACATTCAGAAATATTCAAAAGAACTCCCATGATAAAACTCAGCTTGGCAAATTTACAAAGATCTGGGTTCAAAGCCTGGTTTTGACACTTTATATGCTTGTAATATAAAACAAGTTAAGTTACTAAACATCTCTGATCCTCAGTTTCCTTGTCTATAAAACGGAAATAAGAACTCACATATTTCACAAGTCAGGTAGAGACAAAAATTAAATAAGAAGATGCATTTTAAGAATCTAGCACAGTGCTTACCACATAGAAGGAATGTAACATTAGTTTGCCTTTTCTTCTGATCTAAATATAAATATGAGACAAGAAATTTCTATCAAGGGTATGACATATATACTAAATGCAAGCTTGTCTGAAAAGACCAAAAATATAAGTATCACTATCATTTCTCAAATTATTACTATTTTAACTAAATGGAATCAGGTCAATATAGTATTATTGTGTGGCACGACACAGGTATATGAATTGTTCTCAGCAAATGGATCTAAATCATTCAGAGTACAATGATAAAAAGCACTAAGATTAACCATGAAGAAACAATCAGACAAATCCAGAATGGGGAAGTATTCTGCAAGACAATTATCTCATGTTTGACATTCTTCATAATAAAAGATTTGGGAAAAATACTAATATTACTAAGTTAGGGAAAAGGGATATAAAGCTAAGTAGATTGTAACTACTGAGAAATTAAGCTGGTTGCTTCAACTAAAATTTAAGCCCAAACAAACAAACAGGCTCTACAGTCAATGAATATAGAAACCGGTAGGGATGGACAAAAGGTAAATATTACCCCAGTTTTAAGAAAAAGTATAAAATCTCTCTTCCTCTTTCTACAACAATGAAATAATTATTCAGAGTGTAATCTTAATCTGTGAATGAAAGGCAACTAACAAGTTAAAGAAAAACAAGCCAAGACATTTAATTCTAGATTACATCTGTGATTATTTTAAATTTCTGACTTTCTATTGCTGAGATGGAGTTAAACTGTCAAGAGAAGAAAGCTAACCCAAAGTCAGGTACACCTGAATAATCTCTTATACCTGACTTTTACCTCTAACTCGTGAAGACAAGATCAGCATTTCCAGTGTCCAAAGAAACACTGGCACTGGCTTGCCTTGAGGAGAAAAGAGGCTAAGGTAACATTGGCAGGAGGTCTAAACTGTATCAGCACCAGGCAGCAGATTAGCTTCCCAGGCTGCAGGCAGTCACACCGCACATCCATTTTCAGCTCAAAACACTTGAACTAACCTGTTTCCCATTTATGTGAATATCAAGGAAGGCCAAGACTAGCCTATTAGCCATTTTCAGGATGAAAAAAAAATTTTTTTTGGAATCAACCTTTTTTTTAGTTATAACTTTGAATGTGGCATTTGACTGGAAGGGGTAGATCTTTTTACCTCATAGGAAAACTTCCAGAGATTCAGACAGTTATTACTCCTTTTTAATTCTTAGCCAAAATTATGTTCTTATGGCTTCAAGAGTAGCAAAAGATCTAATACTTGCCCAAGTACTCTCTGGTTTAATGTCAAAAAACAAGGTTTTAGGTACAGCTGATCAGAGCTAATAATTTTTTTTAATTTTTTTAATTTTTTAAAATTTTTATTTTATTTTATGTTCAGAGCTAATAATTTGACCAGTCCAATAAAATACATTAATTAAAATTTCTTTTAGTTAAGTGATACACACACACACACGCACACACACATATATAGATTAAGAATCAACAAAGATACCTGCTATCATCACTAGTGTTCAACATCTTTGTAGAGTCTAGTTGCTATAATACATTAAAAAAAAGAAGCAGGAGGTATAAACATTAGAAAGGAGGATGAAATTTATTATTTGCAAATGATGTGCCTGTAAAGTTAGAGAACTGTAAGAGAACTGTAGAAGTATGAGAGTGTGTAAAAGGGTGTGTGAATATAAGGTGTGTGTATATATATATATATATGTGTGTGTGTGTGTGTGTATATATATATATATAAATATATTTTTATATGCATACACATATACTTATATATATTAAACAACGTAATAGAAAAAACAGCATGTTCAAAATGGCAACAAAAACTATAGAATACACAGCAATACACTATAAAAAATGTGTTAGACTATACAAAAAAATGAAAGTCCTGAATAAACAGACCTTTTAGGTGCTAATATCCAATACTGTAAAGACACAAATTTGTTCCAAATTAATCTATAGTTTTAACTATTTGAAACAAAGTTGCAGTGGGTATTTTTTAAAACCCAATAAAATTATTCTAAAATTTATCTGGAATAATAATTGTTCCTGAAAAGGAGGAACACTGTGTGTTGAGTATGTTTAGTGGGTTAATATAGCAAAAGGTGTAAGCTACAGAGATTAAAATCAGATGGTACCTGTATGGGAATATACAGGTCAGTAGAAGAGAACAGAGTTCAGAAAGAGATCAAGGTATACCTGGGAGAGTTTGGTATGTGACAGAGTAGCATTTCAAAACAGTGGGGAAAAGACATTAGCTATTGGAATTAACAACTTAGAAAAATATACATATATATTTCTATTTTATATACAAAATTTCTGTAATATACACAAGAATATATTTCATATATAATAAAAATTTTAAGAGTGTATATTGTGGAGGCAGGGAAAAGAACTAGCACATCAGTCACAAAATATAGAAGAAAAAAAATTAAAAATATTTAACACTGATAAACATCCAGCATGAGCAAGAGTGTGGGAAAACAAACACTGATACATTGTTAGATTAGACCCAGAAACTCTACATTGTGTATTTATTTTGTAAAATAATACAGAAGTGCAAACACATACCTTCAGATATTTACTATGGCACTGTTTGTAATAGTGAAGAATTAGAAACAATCTAATCAAATAAGATTAGATATCAAATATATATCAAATAAGGGGCTGATTAAATAAAATGTTCCACCTTCAAAACACGGGACATTATGCAGCAATGAAAAACAATGAGGTAGAGCAATATGTAATAAAGATGATAACTAACAGTTAGTAATTATATGTACATCTATATATGTACCAGGCGTTCCTTGATCCCCACAACTCCCCCTCATGTAGGCACTACTATTATTACTCCTATTTCAGGGACAAGAAAACTTAAGTAACTTGTCCAGAGTCCCAAAGCTTGTGATTGGCAAAGCTGGGATTTGAATTCAGACAGATCCCAGCTTGGCACCCATGCTCTTAACAATCACGCTACACTGCATCTCAAGACCCAGCATCCATGGCAGAATATTAAGCGCAAAACAAAACAATCTTCACAGCAAAAACAAAACAAATAAAATAAAGCAAGTTGTGGAACACTATCTCTAATATGACCCAATATATGTTTGTGCCCACAAAAAAATCTGGAGACATAAATTGCCAACAGATGACTGGCTTTCAGAGTTATATAACACAAGAGGTAATACCAGAAAAGTGCTGTTACTTTTCATGTAGACTACTACTAGAGTGACTCTTCCCAAGCACTTTGGACAACCAAACCTAACTGAACATGATTTCTTGAAAACAACTAAAAAAGAAAAAAATTCAGTTCATTCCAAAAAAGTTTGCTATATATTGTACCTCAAATAGAAAATTGAGGATTGAGTTTCGCTACTAGACTAGCATTTTTCAAACTGTCAGTTTTGACCCATTTGTTAGTCATGAAACCATTAGTTCATTTAAGAAAAATTTATGGAATGCCTATTACATACCAGGCACTGTTCTGGGCATTTGAGGTATGCAAAAATCCCTTTCCTCATGGAACTTATAATCTAGCAGAGAAGGGGCACAGACAATAAACATTATCAATTTGCCTATTACATATATGATATATAAGTTAAAAATTTGATAAATATTATGGAAAAAAACTCAGCAGTGTAAGAAGGGAGTAATGGGGGTGGGGGGTGGGGGAGATAGGTTTCAATTTTAAAATGGTTAGGCCTCACTGAGAAAGTGATGTTTTAGTAAGTTATCCATACAAATATCTGGGAGAAGAGCTTTTCCTGGCAATGGGTGCAAAGGCCCTAAAGTGGGTGTGTGTCTGGCATGTTCCAGAAAGAACAAAGAGGCTAAGGTGGCTGAAGCTGAGAGGGAGAACAAGCAGTGGGAGATGAAGTGAGCGAGGCAATGGGGGGCCAGATCATGTAGCATCATTGTATGGACTGTGGCTTTTACTGAGTGAAATGGGGAGTCAGTGAAGTGTTTTGAAAGGAGTGGCATTATATGACAAATTTTTAAAGAACTATTCTGACTGTTACTTCGAGAAAAAGCTGTAGAAGGCAAAGGTAGAAGCCAGGAAACCAGAAGCAGTATTCCAGGCAAAAGTTTGTGGTGACATTTTGGATCATGGTGGTGCCAGTGAAGGAAGATGACAAGAGTGTGACTCCTGATGTATTCTGAAGGGTGCTGTATGGGAGTCCTGTACGGTATGGTATGCATGATTGTTTTGTAAACTGACAATTTAAAAAAAAAGAAAAAAGTTCTCAAGTTCTGACCTTACCATTACAAAGCAGCTAAGAAAAATATTCAAAACCCAAATCTACAAATGTACTACATCAACGAAGGCTAGAAGTTAAGTGGGGGGTGGGGGTGGGAGAGCCTGCAACAACTACAAACAGAGATCATCTTCAAAGACTAATATAACAAAGCAATCATATGTGATCCTAACAAGTGAAACAAAAACCAAAAATATACACCCTGAATTTATTTCCCTTTTAGCTGAATAGCTGTACTTCAAATGGCTAAGTGGGTTCAAAGTTTAAAGGAAAATATTGATAAGAGTTAAAAATCAGGAAGAATTCTTGCTTTCCTTTTGCAATCTGAAAAAAGAATGATAAACCTTTTTCTATTAAGGGTCAATGATTTGAGGGAAAGAATTAAAAGCTACCTTAGTGAAAGCACATTTAAATGGGGTACTTACATTTTTTATATTCTATAACATTTAACTTTTATTTAACAGAATACAAATTTTTAATTGGAAGAATAAACCTAGGTATCTTTTATTTAAAAACTTTTATTTATCAAAAATAATACTAAGGAAAAAACAATAATACTAAGAGTCTATTCCATATCATGGTAATTTAGATCCAAGCTATATTTTTAAAAAATATCTATAAACATAAATAAGGAAGGCACCTCTTTTTACTGCCAAGCATGTCAGAGTCTTTACTTTTGATTCAGATACAAGATTATAGATATAACCAGACTTAAGCTCAGCAAGAATTTTTAAGCAATGATTTAGGCACCAAGTCATATATGACCCAAGAGTCACAATTCATCCTCTCTGTTGTACTGTTAAGACCTATTTTAAAATACTGCCCTAATTTCTCGAGATCGGTAAGAACTCTCAAAGAAAAAGTATATTTTCTTTTGGCTTGTATTCTACTTTAAGCAATGAAGGTAGAACAAACTAAAACTTGTTAAGACCTGGGAATTTTAGAGGTAACCAACACCCCTCTATCCCATCTATCCTCTCCTATACTGAACCTCTTTCAGTGTCTTTAGCAAACCACTCTGTAGTTCCTCGCCTACTCCACCCCATTAACTCCTCTTAAGCCTTGATATTTCTATTAGATGCCACTTCCTCCAAGAAGCTGCCCTGAACTCACCAACAGAGCGCTCAAGACCTCACCTATCTCAGAGCGTTTAACTCTGCACTGTAACTGCCTGTCTACTTTCCTGCCTGAATCTACCACTTAACCAAAATTCTGTCTGGGTAAGAACCTGGGTAATCTGTTTCACCAGATCAGTGCCTCCACAAATCAGGCAATAAATAAAACATTTTTGAATGGATGAACAAGGCAATGACCATGCAAAGACAAAGAATTTCATGACTTCAAGCCTTAGTAAAGAATAGTCTCTCTAAGAAGAATGGTTCTCAAATTAGCTCATGTTATGGAGCATGTGGAAGTCATGAAGCCCTTTCTGGAATACCACACTCTTTTGAGGAACACTGTATGCTAAAATGAATGAATTTAATTCCATCACATGGTTAGGAACAATTTTAGAGGGATTAAAATATATACATATCTTACTGATACACTATAGAGCCTCTCGTTCACAAGAAAAAAAAGTTGATGGCTCTAAGCTTGATCAGTTATTTCTGAGTTTTCTAAGTTACTATTTCTTAACTATCTGTTCATTTTACTAGCAGAAAAGAGACACAATGTTTAGTAAAAAGAAATAAAAACATAAAATTAAAGTAAAAATTCAAATATTTTTTCTGTTTACTGTGACAAAAGCCCACTGTTCACTATTAACAGTAGAATATCTTAGTCTGGTTTTGGAACCACTTTGAGACCAACTGCCTAAAGCCATCCAGCTTTTCCATGGATAAGACTTTTTTCTTCTTTGATGGTTTCATTTTTTTTGACAACATTTTTTTGAACAGTTTCTTATTTTCTATTTCCTACAACAGTGTTTCCCAAAGTGTGGTCCCTAGGCTACCTGTCCAGAATGTGCTGGAATGTGTGGTGTTTTTTTTTTTTGAGGTACTGGGAGCCAGGGATTGAACCCAGGACCTCGTATGTGGGAAGCCAACACTCAACCACTGAGCCACATCAGCTTCTCTGAGTTGGTTTTTTCGTTTGTTTTTGTTTTTTTCAGGAAGCATGGGGAACCGAACCTGGGACCTCCCATGTGGGAGGTGGGCGCTCAACTGCTTGAGCCATATCTGCTTCCTGGAATGCGTCCCCTTTTTTTTTTTTTTTTTAAGATTTTTATTTATTTTATTTATTTCTCCCCACTCTCTTGTTGTTTGCACTTGCTGTGTCTGTTCATCTTCCTTGTTTCTTTGGGAAGCACCAAGAACCGAACCTAGGACCTCCGATGTGGGAGGGAGGTGCCTAATTGCCTGAGCCACCTCCATTCCCTGTTTCGTTGCCTCTCATTATGTTTCTTCCTGTGTCTCTTGTTGTGTCGTTTTGCTGTGTCAGCTCACTGTGCCTGCCCATCACGCCAGCTCACTGTCTTCTTTTAGGAGGCACCGGAAACTGAACCAGGGATCTCCCATATGGTAGGTGGGAGCCCAATCGCTAGCCACATCTGTTTCTCCTGGAATGCTTCTTAAATGTAGATTCCTGCTGACCTCTCCACCCGGATCTCAACTGTCTGATTAAGTATGTTTAGTAGGAAAGCAGAAATCTACATGTTTAATACACGATAGCTGAGTCTTATACATGCCACAGCCTAAAAACCATGACTCTAAAAACAGTGCCTTTTAACATATTTTGCTTTAAACCGAGCTCTTCATCTGCTACCACCACAAACCTACAGATAACTGTGGAGAACCTGATGTGATGTTGATTTTTAATCCCTGTCCCGAAAGACAGAAATTCTATTTTAATCCTGCAATCTTACATATCTTCTTCATGAATAATCTACATCATTGTTAAGTTAGCTTATTACTATTTGGGAGGGACCTCATAGACTGTGGAGCTGTATCTATTTTCATAACAAATATCTTCTAAAGCTGATCTGCAGAACAGAAAACAATGTATTATTTAGTTTCCAAATCTCTAGTCTCTCTGAACTAAACTGAAGTGATCAAATGTTTATATTATTACCCCGGTCATATTTTTTTTTTTTAAGATTTATTTTATTTATTTATTTATCCCCCCCTTGCTGCTTGTGCTTACTGTGTCCATTTGTGGTGCTTTTTTTTTTTCCCCCGTGTCTGCTTGTTTCCCTTTGTTGTGTCACCATGCCACGCGGGCCGTCAGCTCATCGCGCTGTATGGGCCAGCTTGCCTTCACCAGGAGTCCCCGGGAATCGAACCCAGGGACTCCCATATTGTAAATGGGAGCTCAACCACTTGAGCCACATCTGCTTTCCCCCAGGTCATGTTTTTGAACTCAATAAAGGCTGAGCTAACTTGCTAATTTATTACTGTTTAAATTAGAAGCTTTACTCAGAAATTAGAATAATTTCTATCAGCTAAGGTAAATTCTTTCAGCTATCTATCAACTTCAGTACAAAAGGTGATTTCTGCAGTCAGCTCATAAGGTTACACTTGGGATAAGCAGACCAGACACACCGTGGCTCCTTTCACTTACATGTCTGTACCCTATGCCAAGATGACTAGTGGCGGAATGGGGGTACTGATTCCACAGAAATGTGCTCTGCTAGCTCATTTTAAAAATTTGGATATGCTCTGAACATGGGCCATTTACATGGCCATAAACCCATATAAATTTCCTTTTATTACCATCTTTCAAATGATTGGGATCTGGCTGAAAAAAGCACTGGACTTCATATTTAAATTTCAGCTATGCCAATTGCAGAAAAGTGACTCAATGTTTCTGGCCATGGTTTCCTTACTTGGAAGAAAATGGGATAACTCTGGTGAATATTCTTAACTGATGGGGTTGGAGGGAAAAGAGTGAGTTCCCCTAAGAAGGAGGACATCATTAGTCCCCAATCCCAAGAATCACTGGTTTAGTGATCCACTGTTACTCACATGACAGGACAGTTCAACTGAATCATCAATTTCCTAGAAGTTGAACCTTCTCTAAATTTCAAAAGTCTGAAAAATTCTTGGTCTGTGTTTGATTTTGAGATGGTTGTTTAGAAATTCTCTCCAACGAAAAAGTAGGTCTTATTTCACAGAAGACCAGGAAAAGCAGATGTACTCACCTAGCTCACTGCTGGGTTAGCACCATTTTTACCACTTCCTGTTCCCAACTGGCTTTTTAACTTAACTACGTTCCTATATAATGATACATGGTTGAGTGATGTTTCAGTTTGCTAAAAGCTGCCGGAAGAAATATACAGAAATGGGTTGGCTTTAACAATGGAAATTTATTAAGTTGCAAGCTTACAGTTCTGAGGCTGTGAAGGTGGCCAAATCAAGGCATCATCAGGCAATGCTTTCTCCCCGAAAGACTGGCACATGGGGGCATCTGCTGGTCTCTCTCCTTTCATCAGGGTTTTGCTGCTTCAGCTTCTGACTTCCTGTCTCCTGGGTTCCACTGATTTCAGCTCCTTGCTCTTGTGGCTTTCACTCCCTACTCCTGTGGCTTTTTCTCTGTGCTTCTGTGGGTTTCTCTCTCTGTGTATTCATCCTGTTTATAAAGGACTCCAGTAAGAGGAGTAAGACCCAACCCTGGGTCATGCCGTGCTGAAGAAACCTAAATCAAAAGAAGATCCTACCTACAAATAGGTTTATACCTATAGGAATGGATTAGCCCTAAGGACCTGATATTCTGGGGTCCATAAAGCCTTAAACTACTACAAGTGAAAAATTAACCAACTCATACCCTAGATAAGGATTAGGAGTTGGCTGAGTGAGGAAAGAACCACTGCACTCATGTCAAATTATGGCACATGTTATAAATTAACTCTTGCATATTTCTCACACACAACGTTTGTTTCAAACATTTTTAAAATCACTGTGATATAAAGTGCTGTAGGTCTTTTTCCACTCATGAAAATATAATAAAAATTTTACCATATTATTACAAACTCTTTGTAAATACTTTTTAGTGGTCATTAATGATGTAAATACTTCAAATATTATCTATGGTTATTTAAACATGTCAGTTTCCCGATAAAAGAGATTTTTAAGAGAAATACTACCTTTAAGTGGTTTCTTACAAAAAATTCAAATTGGAAATTATATTAAGACGATTTTTCTAATAATACCTTAGCAAATTTTCTTTCCAAAGCAACATTTAGTGGCCATTTTAATCTTAAATTTTCTCTCCTGACTTGAATTTAAGTTAAAGACAGGTGATGAGAATGTCTGGCCTCCTAATTCAGATTATTTCTACTAAGAATGACTAAACTAAAAAATGTCCCTGACTTCTTGTCCACATCCAATTTCTAAAAAGCAGAAGAGGGTAATTCCAGAATATAGGAGTTCACAGATTCCTTCCCCTCTTGTGGTGTGCAGAGCCTTGCTTGTCCTTGATGTAGCTGCTGTATTGGATCCTCAGTGCTGTCTACATGCCTCTGCTTTGACAGCCTATGTGTCTGATCTCAGCTTGGCAAAATGACTGAAACCTCACTTTCTATTTATTGCTTCTGCTTTATTCAAATTCCCAAATCCATATTTTAGATTTTGGCAAAAGAATAGTGGCAGATACTACTGCTTTGAAATCAGACCTGGAATAGAATCCTGGTTCCATGAGCAGCTGAGTGGTTGCAGGCAAGTCACTTAATCCCTATCTGTGCCTCAGTTTCCTCAGCTTGTAAGGTGTG
>JAQZBX010051394.1:0-19391 GCA_029593785.1 Cabassous unicinctus | reverse complement strand
CAGTTACTCCTGAGTGGGGTTGGTTGGTGTCTGGAAGGAAGAATGAGCAGGGTTTTCGGAATGCTAGTAATATTTTCTTCCTTGATCTGGGTGCTAGCTACTCTGCTTGGCAAAAACTCCTCAAGCTTAACACGTAAGCTCTCCGTACTTATCTGTGTATATATTATGCCAGTAAAGCATTTATTTAACAATGTATTTAATTATCGCCTTTCCTAGATGGTTCAGAAGGCACCTCAGAATGTTGCAACACATCCTGTCATTATTATCACTGGTTATTAAGGCTACCCTTAAGTGTGTGGTGTGGGGTTGGTGGTGGTGGTGGTGACTGACACACATTGTGTGCCTAAGTCCTACCCTCCAATATATTTAAAAAATCATTTTAATATTTTAGAATAAGCAGTATAATTAATATAAGTGAAAATTCCAAAGGTATAAGAGGATATACTTTGAAGATAAATCTCCTTTTTAATCCTGAACCCTGTACCACCAATTTTCTGCCTCAGAGGCAACTACTATTACTAGTTATTGTGTGCCATTGTAGGGATTTTTGATGCCTTTACAAGTATACATACATACATACATACACACACACACACACACACACACACACACATATAGAGGCTTCATTTTTTTTAAAAATGGCTGCATAGTATCTTTTTTTTTCAAGATTTATTTTATTTATTTCTCCTACCCCCTCGTTGTTTGCACTCACTGTCTGCTCTCTGTGTCTGTTCGTTGTGTGCTTTCTGTGTCTGCTCGTTGTCTTGTTTTATTTTTTTTAATTTTTTTTTATTTTTTAGAAGGTACAAGGAACTGAACCCAGGGAGGCACCTAATTGCTTGAGCCACCTCCATTGCCTGCTTGTTGTATCTCTCATTGTGTTCCCTTGTTGTGTCTCCTCATTGTGTTATCTCATTGTGTCATCTTGTTGCATCAGCTCATCTTCTTTAGGAGGCAATGGGAACCAAACTCAGGACCTCCCATGTGGTAGGTGGACACCCAATCGCTGGAACTACATCCGCTTCCCTGCATAGTATCTTATATGTGATATACCTTAATTTATTTGCTTAGATCCTTACTGATGGATTGTTTCCAAACTTGCTAATTCAATATTGCAATGATTTAGACATTGCGATGACTACCTAGTAGTGCATGCCACATTTTGTGCCACAATTTTATATATTTGCAAGATACTTGTAGAATAAATCCCCAGAAATAGAATTGCTGAGTCAATGCATTTGTAATATTAATAAATATTATCAAATTGCCTTCCATCTGGGTTGAATCAATTCATACTCCCACCAGAAATGTAAGCATACTCCCACTAGAGATTCATTAACACAATGGGCTACTAAAGTTTTAATTTCTACCAATCAGATAAGTAAAAAAGTGGTATTTTGAATTACCTTATTATAAGTGAGATTGTACATCTTTTCACATGTTAAAGAGTCATTTATATTTCCTTGTTTGTGAACTATCTGTTTATATCATTTGACCATTTCTATATTTCATTGTTATTTTTTCTTATTCGGTTCTGTCAATGACTTGATTGCAAATATTTGCCCAATTTGTTGTTTGTCTTTTGATTCTTTTCCTCTGGCAGAAATTGTTGACTTTTATATGGTTGAATTTATCGATGTTTTATTTTATGGATTTTGACTTTGTGTCATATTTAAAATGATCTTCCCACTGCAGTGAATAAATTTAGGTTATAAACTAATTGTTCCATATTTTCAGCTTGTATTTTTATGGTTTCATCCTAATGTTCAAGATTTTATCCATCTGGAATTAATTTTAGGAAAAAGTGTGAGGTAGAAATCCAACTTAAATTTTCAGTAATGTTTTAGTCAGTGTTTTCTAGGGAAACAGAACTACAGAGGATATCTGTAAATATTATGAGAGTTTATAAAATTGTCTCAAGCGACTATGGGAGCCCAAAAGTCCAAATTCAGTAGGGCAGGCTGCAAGCTAGAAACTCTGATGAAGGTTTTTGATGAATTCCCCAGGAGAAGCTGGCTGGAGGAAATAGAGATGAAAGTTCTCTCTTCTGACTGCTGAAATAATCACTTCTCCTTTTAAGGCCTTCAAATGATTGGATGAAGGCAATCTTCTCAGTTGATTGTAGATGTCATCAGCCATAGATGCAATCAACTTACTGTTCATTTCAGTCTATGAAATGTCCTCATAGTAACAGTTAAACCAGTGCTTGCTTGACCAAATAACTGGGTACCATAGCCTGGTCAAGTTGACACATGACCTTAACCATTACAGTAGAACTTCAGCACTTTTCGCTGAATAACCTATTTTTGTCATATACTAAATTTCTGTGTGTATTTGAGTCTGTTTCTAGATGTACCAGTATGTTTTTTGCAATTATAATATGTTTTAACATTTGGTTGTGATAAGTACCATATTTCTTAATATTTTTGGGGTTCTGTATTTAACTATATGAACTTTAGAAGTAGTCTATCTATCCCTAGGGGAAAAAATACTGGCATTTTTATTGTTATACATTAAATTTAAGATTAACTTTAGGAAAAGTGATTTTATGAACTTTGAGTCTTCCTAACCAAAAATATGGTATGGTTAAGTCTTTTTCTCTCCATTTCAATCTTTTTTGTGCTCCTCAGTGGCATTTATTTTTTTTAATTTGTTTTTCTGTTTTATTCCTAGCTATTTTATCTATTTTTAAAATGTAATTATAAAATGGGATCCTTTTCCTCAGGATCTTTTAAGTGGTTGTAGTTTTTATATATCATGACTTTTGATTTCTAGATATTGATTTTTAGCCCAGCTACTTCTCTCAATTTTCATATTTTTGTGATAGATTTACTGCAGAGTCTTTTAATTTTTTTTAGGTTAGAAAAATGCTACCTGCAAATAATAATTTTATCTCTCCCTTTCCAATTTTTAGATTTCTATTTTCTTTCCTTTTACCTAATTACATTGGTAATATTTCTAGTGTATCCTTTTTTTCTTTAATGAGATGTGTTAAGTATTTATTCATGAAGAATAAGGTTTGCTTTTAGGCTGACATTGTCTATAATAAATACAAAAATGCATATTTCTAATCATGTTATTAAAGGATTCATCTACCCTCATTTTGTCAGAAGTT
This sequence comes from Cabassous unicinctus, assembly GCA_029593785.1. NCBI lineage: Eukaryota > Metazoa > Chordata > Mammalia > Cingulata > Chlamyphoridae > Cabassous > Cabassous unicinctus. Next base: position 16,276 of record JAQZBX010051394.1, on the reverse strand, counting down.
TTTATTAAATCAAGAACAGATGATGAATTTTATCAATTACCTTTTCAACAGCTATTGATGCTCATATGCTTTTTCTCCTTTGATCTGTTAATGAAATTATATTTTTAGATTTCCTAATATTTGGCTGTCTTTGCATTTCAAAAATAATCTCATGCAAAAATCCTATGTAGGGTTTTGCATCAATATTCATAAGTGAAATTGGTTTGTGGATGTTTGGGGTGCTATCAATACTATGATAGCTTCAAAAAATAAGTTTGTGAATCGGAGGCTTTCTTTTTTCTGTGCTCAGGAGCAGTTTAAATGACATCAGAGTTAATCTGTTTTTTAAAGATTCGGTAGAATTTACCTATGAATCCATTTGTCTTGGTGCTTTTTAAGGAGTTGCTCTTTGATAACTCTATCAATTTCTCATTGGGTTGTTTAAATTTCCAAACTATTCTTGAGTGATTGATCACTTATATTTTTTCCTAGAAATTCCTCTATTTCATTCTAACTTTTAATTTTATTTACCTAAAATTGAACAAAATGTTCTTTTATGACTCTGTTGATTTATTATCATTTGTGTGTGTGTGTGTTTTAGTGTTTTTTCTCTTTTTTCCTTCCTTAGGTTAGCTATTTTATAATCTTCCTAAGTCCAAATAACTAGTTCTTTGTTTACTTATTATTTGCATCATTTTTCTAATTCAGTATTTACCTCAATTATTTCTTCCCTTAGGCTTATTAGGTTTTGGTTAAATAATTTCTTGAGTTTAATTTATTACTTTTAATTTTTTCCTAATAATAGATTTTCCTCTGAGAATTATTTTACATGTATCCCACAGTCCTGATATTTAGAGTCTTGATTTTTATATTTTCTAGAAAATCTGTAATTTCCATTTTTATTTCCTTTTTGACAAAAGAATTGTTAAAGGGAGAAGGTTTTTAAATTTCCAGGAGATGGAGAGATTTGTTTTCTAGCCTATTGCATTGTGGTTAAAGAGTGTTTTCTGTACTTTTTCAATACTTTGGAATTGGTCGAGGTTTTCTTTCTAGCCTAATAAATATGCTCAAGACTAATTGAGAGCAAACTGTTTCTTATGAGTTCAGGGTAGGAAAGTTTGATGTCATCAATTAGATGTGACATTCATTTTGCTGTTTTTTTTTTTTTTGTTTTTTTTTTTTAAGGTTTTCAATATCCTAACTTATCTTTTGCCTAGAATTTTGTCATGAATTTAGAGAATTAAAGTCTTTTGAAATAATATGCTTATTTCTATTTCTTACATTTCATGGAGAGCAATGTGTGGCTCAAATGTATTTTTAAGTGTTTGTTTTCTGTTGTGGACCACAAAGTTTATCATTATAAGGTTTGCTTCTTTGTCTCATTTAATGCTTTTTGCTCTAAAACAATTTTGTCTGATACCAGGATTCCAACCCCAGCATTTTTTATATTTTTATTTTCTAAGTATTCTTTACTTGTCATTTTATTTTCAGTTTTCCCTAGTAACCTTGTATTATACGTGACTTATAAAATGTCTGGTGATTAAGTTTCCAGTGCAATGATAATACTATCAATTTTTTTTTTTAAATAATATGAAAATATCAACATTAATGGCAGTATTTTATTTTGTTATAGTTTTCAGAATTTATAAAATATAGAAAATCAAACAGGGCTAAATAACCTATGTATTTAAATTACTAAAATTTATGGGCATATTAGTAAAACAAGTAAAAATAAATTTTAAAAATCTAAATATTAGGCATATATTTTAATATAAATTTTAACAGAAAAAATTGATAAAAATAAAATATTTTAAAAAGTAAACACTGCATGAAATAAAGTTTAATTAATCAAGAATAATTAAAGTTAATATTAAATCATCTAAAAAAGCATAATCCTAATTTTAAAAGCACATTAGTTAAGTCATCCTGGTGTCATGGGTATCTTTTCTGTGCTTTTATACTAACCAAGAGAATGATGAGGAAATAAGTAAATATGAGTTCCAAATATTTTCTTTTTAATCCTTTATCTTCAAAGAAAATTCTAATTTGAGTTTTATCAACTTGAACATATATTTCAAGAATATATGTTGAAGAGATAGAAGTCCCTTGAAAGTTTTTTTTTTTAAGTCTGGTATATTGAGGTATGGCTTACATACAGTAAAATGCACTCATTTTAGGATGCAGTAATGCATAAAGGCATATAACCATCACCATAATTATTATGTAAGACATTTCCATCACACCAAAAATTTCCTGTGCCCCTCTGTAGTCAACCCCTTTTATGACTCACAGCTGCTAGCAATCACTGACCTGTTTTCTATAGATTTCCTTTTTCCAGAATATCATGAAAGTGGAATCAAACATTATGGGTAAACTTTTAAGTCTGGATTTTTTCACTTAGCAAAATGCATTTAAAATTCATTCATGTTATCATGTGAATTAGCATTTGTTCCTTTTTATTGACAAATAGTATTGCATTCTATGGATGGCACCACAATTTATTTATTCATTCACCAGCTAAAGGACATCTAGGTTCTTTCCAGTTTGAGACAATTATGAGTAAAGCTGTTATAAATGTCCATATACAAGTTTTTGTATGAGTATGTTTTATTTCTCTTGGGGAAATAACTAGTATTGGGATTACTGGGTCATATGGTATGGGTAGGTTTAATTTTTTAACATACTGTCGAACTGTTTCCCATAGTAGCTGAACCATTTGCTTTCCATCCAATGTATGAGAATTCCAGTTGTTGAACATCCTTGACAGCACCTGATATTGTTGGTGTTTTTGTTTTGTTTTGTTTTTTAAGTTTTAGGCATTCTGCTAGGTGTGTAGTGGTATCTCATTATGGTTTTATTTTACAGTTCCTTAATAACTAATGTTGTTCAGTATATTTTAATGTTTGTTTTATATTCATATTTCTTTTCTGTTTAAATATCTGTTCATATCATTGCTCCATTTTTAAATTGGGTTACTTGTTTCCTATTATTTAATATGATCGGTCTTTATATATTGTAGATAAAAGTTGTTAATGAGATAGATGTTTCACAATTTTTTCCCAGTCTGGTTTATTTTCATTCTCCTAGAGTGTTTTCTTGAAAAGCAGAAGTTTTTAAATTTTGGTGAAAACCAATTTATCATTTTTATGCTTTAATGGATTGTTCTTTTGTTGTTATCTCTAAAGAACCTTTGCTTAACTCAAGTTCACTAAGATTTTCTACTATGTTTTTTTTTTAGAAGTTTTATATAGCTCTAGGATTTACTTTTAAGCCTATTACTCATTAAGTGTTAATTTTTGTAAATGGTATGAAGTATGGATCAAGGTTTATTTTTTTGCACATTGATGTCCAATTTTTCTGACATCATTTGTTGAAAAGACTATCCTTTCTCCATTGAATTGCCTTTGCATCTTTGTCAAATAATCAATTGACCAATACTTAGAATAAGCAGGTTTCATAGAGAAGATAGTAGGTTCCAGGTTACCTGGGGCCAGGGGTGGGCTGAGGGGCAGTTATTGCTTAACGGGTATAGAGCTTCCATTTGAGGTGATGAAAAATTGGAGGTAGTGGATGTTGGTGATAGTAGCACAATATTGTGAATGTAATTAATACCATTGAATTGTGCACTTGAAAGTGGTTAAAATGAGAAATTCTGAGTTGTATATATGTTACTACAATAAAAGTGTTTTTTAAGGAAAAAACAACAACAAAAAATCAATTGACCGTATATGTGTGAGTCTATTTCTGGGGATTCTATTCTTTTATATTGATCCATGTGTCTATCCTTTCACCTAAACTATACTCTCTTGATTACTGTTGTTAGATAGTAAATTTTGAAATCAGCTGATATTAGTCCTTCAAATTTGCTATTCGTTCTTAGAAAAAATTTTGGATATTCTGGAACCATTGCATTCCCAAATACATTTTTCAGTCAGCTTGTTAATTTCCACACACACACACACACAAAGCTGCTGGGATTGTGATTGGTATTACTTTGAATCTGTAGCTCCAAGAATTGGCATCTTAATAATACTGAGTCTTGCAATCCATGAACATGCTATATCTCTCCATTTATTTAGGTATTATTTGATTTTTCTCATTACTGCTTTATATTTTTCAACATAGAACATTTAAAATACTTTGTAGACTTATACCTAATTATTTCATGTTTCCTGATGCTAATGTAAATGGTACTTTATTTTTCATTTTAATTTCCAATTATTCATTACTGATACATAGAAAAGAAATGATTTTTGCATATTGGTCTTCTACCCTGAGACCTTGCTAAACTCACTAGTTAATTTATAAAAAGTTTTTTATAGAGTCTTTGGAATTTTTTACATAATCATGTCATCTGTGACTAGGCAGTTTTATTTCGTATGTTTCAAATGATATGCCTTTTATTACTTTTTACTGCCTTATTACACTGGCTAGGGTTTCCAATGTGATGTCGACTAAGGATGGTAAGAGCAGACATTCTTGGGAACTGCTGTTCCCAATTTTAAAGGAAAAGCATTCTGTCTTTCACCATTAATTGTGATATTAGCTATAGGTTTTCTGTAGCTGCTCTTCATTAGGTTGAAGAAATTTCCTTCTATTTCAAGTTTTCTGAGAACTTTATCATGAGTAAAGTTCTTGTTCTTGGATGTTGAATTTTGTAAAGTAATTTTTGTTTCTATGAGTTGATCATATTATTTTTCTTGTTTAGCTTGCCAATGTCGTGAATTATACTAACTGATTTTTTTAAAAATATTTATTTATTTATCTCTTCCCATGCCCTCGTTGTTTGCACTTGCTGTGTCTGTTCGTCTTCCTTGTTTCTTTAGGAGGCACCAGGAACTAAACGCGGGACCTCCGATGTGTCAGGGAGGCGCCTAATCACTTGAGCCATTCTCTGCTTTGTTGTATCTCATGATGTTTTTTCTTCTTGTGTCTCTTGTTGTGTCATCTTGTTGAGCCAGCTTGCTGTGCCTGCCCGTCGCCTCAGGTCGCTGTCTTGCTTGTCTTCTTTAGGAGGCACTGGGAACTCCTGCTCCTTGCTTTGTTGTGTCTCTCATTATGTTTTTCTTCTTCTGTCTCTTGTTGCAGCATCCTGTTGTGTCACTTGCTGCACCTGCCCGTCACTCCAGCTCGCTGTCCTCTCTAGGAGCCACTGGGAACCAAACCACTGACCTCCCATGTGGTAGGTGGGAGCTCAATTGCTTGTGCCACGTCCACTTCCCCACTAATTGATTTTTTAAAAACAATTTATTGAAGTATATCGTTTTTACATGAACACACATAAACCATAAATATTCAGCAAACATTGTGAACTTACAAAACAAACATGCATAACATCATACAGGGCTCCCACACATCACCCCCGCCCCAAACACCCTGCATTGTTGTGAAACATTTGCTAACAAATCATGAAAGAGCATCGTCAAAGTATTACCACTAACTATAGTCCTATAGTCTGTATCTTCTTCCCCTATACATTTTTTTAAGGATTTATTTATTTATTTACTTTTATCCATTTTTACCCACCCCCACCCCCCTTTTGCTGTTTCTGTGTCCATTCACTGGGCAACTTTCTGTGTCCGTTTCCTGCCCTCTCTTCTCGTCCTTCTCCTCCTGTCTTCACTGGGATTCGATCCTCGGAATCTCCAATGTGGGAGAGAGGCGTCCTACTGCCTGTGCTGCCTTAGTTCCTGGTTTTTCAGTTTGTCTCTCCCTTGTGTCACTCTCCTGTTACGTCATCATCTAGACACATCCTTCCCCCTGCTATATCTCTTAAGGTTGACCAAAGATACCTAGAGTTACAGTCATTTCCCATACAGGATGGTCATATAATAAATTAGGCTTGGTTTATCAACAGCATTCTAAAATCCAGACCTAGGGAGAAAAACTAGGTCTGGGGACACATGCATGGTTTCTAATATAGCGAATGTTTAGCCTACCCTGATTATCACAAAATCAGGTCAGCGAGAATATTCACAACTAATTGATTTTTGAATGTTGAACTAACTTTGCATTTCTGGGATAAACTTCAATTCATCATGATATAGGATACTTTTTATGCATTGCTGAATTTTATTTGCTAATATTTTGTAGAGAAATTTGTGCCTATGTTCATGAGGGAAATTGTTCTGTGAGTTTTCTTTTCTTGAAATATCTTTTCTTGTTTTGGCATTAGGGTAATGTTGGCTTCATAATATGAGTTGGGACATGTTCCCTCCTCTTCTATTTTCTGGGAGAGTATGTGCAGATGCCAGAAGATAGTGTACAGGGGTTGGGTTAATCCAGTCAGGAGCTGAGCTGGATTTGAGTTCTTTTGTTGCTATGGTTATCTTCCCTACACTATCAGTTCTAGATTTTCTGATGTTACTTTTTGCTTGGAGTAGGATATTTCTCAATGATTTGGCCTTATCTTCCGCTTTTGGACTTAATTATACTTCTGAGCCACAGAGATCTCTCTTTACCCTCTTGTCCCTCCTCCAGAGGAAAACCTGCTGCTTGTTACTTGTTGCTTTGCTAGCCTGGTGGTGGCTGCTTTTAGGTCCTGCTCATGGGAGTGGGGCTTTTTAAGCGACCCTGCCCCTAACCTCATGGCAACCAAACTTTGCCTTGTAACTTTGGCAGCTCTAGAGTCTTGGTCCCAGAACTCTTTACTGCTCTTTCCACACAAATAAAAGGTTTTATTCTTTTACCCATTCCCCAGCTACAGTCGGTTATCACCTTAAGGCAGGTCAGAGGGTTCAGGTAGGACTTCATCTGCTTCTTGCAGCAGCTGCCATTCCCCTTTTTCAGGTCTCTACCACCAAGGGAATTTCTCTCTAGTCTTCTGCCCTGATCCTAATATTTCTTATGAATACCCAATGGGGGTCTGTGAAGAGCCCATGTGCGACTGTGAGCTCCATTTGTATTTGCAGCTCCTAGGGATGCCGTACTCTCACACTAGCTAACACTTGCCCTTTATCAGTTCATTAAAAAGTTCAGTTGTATTCTTTTTACCTATGTGCCTGGTTCCCACTGTCCCTTCCTTCCATAATTTGCTGCAGGTGAGCCAGGGCTTTTGCTTTGCTTCTCCTTGATTAGGCTGATTTTTATTTGGATTTCCGGCTACTTTTTGCTCTGAAATCTCTTCTCTCTGCTGGCTTAAAGAAAAGTTATGATTTTGTATTTTATCTAGATTTTTCTAGCTGACAGACTGGGAGCTACATGTCTTCTAACTTTCACAGTCTAGGTAGTAGTGTAATTCTGGCTGCAGTTGTTTTTAAAGAATCAGAAAGCTACAGTTTCTGTTTCCAAGAAAGCATTTCTAGTTTGTCTTTTGTTGTTTATGTTTCATACAATGCAGATAAAGATTCTTGGTCAGAGTTACCTGCATTCAATTCAATGCTGTCACATTCATATTTCATTTATTTTGAAAATCTTCAAATTAGAATAAGAATTTTCTTACACTAAAACATTTTCTTGCTGACTGACATATTATTTTACTTCTTGAGGAATATGAAAGTACATAAGAATACTTTTAAAAAACAAATCAGTTTTATTGATACATAATAATAAAGCATACAATTTATCCAAAGTGTGCAATCAGTGGTATTTGGTATAATCACATAATTGTGCATTCATCACTTCAGTCATTCTTAGAGTATTTTCATTATTTCAATAATAATAAACAAAAAACAGACAAACAAATAAGAAAATTCCTCACCCCTCAATCTTTCTATTTCCCCTACTGTACATAGTTGTTATTTCTGACTATTCTTATACAATTATTTATTTGTTTATTAAGCAGTTTTATTGAGATATATTCACCTACTATATGATCTATTCAAAGTGTATAATCAATGGCTTTTAGTATAATCACGATGTTATACAGTTGTCATCTGAAAAATTTTAGAATAATTTCATTACTCCAAAAAGAAAGACCACACCCCTTAGCATTCTTTCCTCAGACCTACATAACCACTAATCTAATTTCATCTTTATAAATTGATTTATATTTGCATTTTATATAAATGGAATCATACAATATGTAGTACTCTGTGTTTGGTCTCCTTCACTTAGTATATTGTTGTTGTTTTTTGTCTGATATTAACATTTTGTAGTATTAACTTACATTTGTTCAGCTTCAAAGAATAATGGTCTTATATATGCAATTTTACCCATATTCCTATTTCACATAATATATTTTATTTCACATAATATATTTAGGTCATATGAAGCAGTCATACAATATTTGTCCTTCTGTGTCTGGCTTGCTTCACTCAATGTAATACTTTTTAAATGAATGTACGTTTGTTTGAGTTGAAATTCAAATACAGTGTTTTCTTTCATCAAAGATTTTTATTTAGCACAAGACTATTTTTTCACAAATTGAATAATTGAACATTAATATTAATCTCAAGAGTAAATAATTCCAATTTCAAAATTTAAAAAAATTCCAAACAATGACCTCTCCTCTCTGACCACTCATGGTTCAGTTGCTTCCCTCCCTGCTATCCCATTTGCTATAGGGCCTCAGAGCTGCCATTTGCAATGTGGTTGATTCAGTGGGCTTTCTCTGCCTTCTTGCCTCATTCAGCTAAGTGGAGCTTTTACACCCACTGCTTTGATAGTCCTTCTCCTCTAGCCAGATGCTTTATTTTTTTCTTTATTTTTCTTCCTGAGTTCTCCCAATCACATTCAGTTTCATGCTTGAGTCCTTGTATCTTCATTTTCTGTTCTTGCTTTATAGAGAGGTTATTCTTTTTAAGACTTTAAATTCTTGCCAATATGTTAGTTACCATTTACATTCTTCTGTGTGGCAGAGTTTTATTGTTACTGTTCTTTGCTGTTGATTTTATTCTTTTCTTTGCCTGCCTTCTCTCCTTTGTGTATCGTCTCTACTTAGATCCTGCACATGATTGGGAATTGTAGTTGTTTTCTAATTTCATTGAAAATGGGTTTTGTTTTGATTTTCCATTTTCTCATTGCTTCTGGATGATTTCCTACATTTTAAAACCAGAATCTCTCTTCTCCTCCTATGTCATCCCAACATTTTCTTTTTAATATAACTTACTCTATTTAATAATCTAGTATACTGAATATCTTTGGAAGTCCTGTAACTTTTCTAAAATAGATAACCTCACACATCTGATCAGTTATGTTCCTGGAGAGTTGTAAACAATTAGACCATCACAAGGAGCCCCAGATTGTCCTATTGAGACGATGCTGTGAATGAAGATTTTATTTCTAACCAAGCCTCTTAGTTTTGATGAGAATGTTCTTGGATTTGATCAACTATAAATAATGCCGTATATACATGGATGGTTATAGAACAAGAGCAATGAAACACATTTTAGGGGCAAATGAATTGACTAAATAAGGGTATGATAATAAAACTGTTTAATAAGTTTTGAATGGATATATAAATGAAGGAATAGGTACATATTTATGAAGAATTTAGCATTGGAATTGATTGCCGTCAGAGCCAAACTTATCAGCTGGCCAGTGCATTTGACCAACAAATTAACCAGTAACTGATCCCACAAATATGTTTTCTAAAATAATGTAGGAATCTGGTGTCATATATAAGAAAATGAGTATGACACTGTTATCTGAGCTAAAGTGACTGCCGTGACCGATGCAGGGTCCTAGCAGGGTTTCCCCCAGTCATTGCCCCGGCAACCTCACCTCTCACCACCCTACTCTGAGTTTCTGTGCTGCAGTGCCTTTCTGCTCTCAGTTCTTCAAACTAAGCACTTTTCCAGCTCAGGAGCTCTACATATTTTGTACCCTTTGCCTGGTATCTTTCCCCTTGCTCCTTCTTTTCAACTTCACTCCCTTCTTAAATGCTCTCTCTTCGGTCAGCCCTGGCTTCAATACTACATGGCACTTTCATTTGCCTTGTCAGCCTGTCTTGAATATGCCCATATTCATCATTGTACTGCAGATTTCCTATGTCAAGGACTATGTCCTTATTTTCCTTATCTATGTTTTTATTATATCTTCATTTAGTTTTTTTTTTTGCTTAGAAGATATGGGCATTGAGCTTTAATTTTTAATCTATTGAAGTATACACTCATACATGAACATACATAAACAATAAGTGTATAGCAATAGTTGTGACCTTACAAAACAAACATACATAACATCATACAGGGCTCTCATACCTCACCCTAACACAAATACCTTGCATTGTTGATAAATATTTTTAACTAATGATTAAAGAACATCCTCAAAATATTACTACTAAACAAAGTATTTTTCCCCAACCCACTCTATTATTATTTTTAAAATATATTTTTATGACAGAAGTTGTAAACTTACAAAAACAATCATGCACATGTGCAGAATTCCCAAACAGCACCCCCCTATCAATACACCACACCGTGGTGGAACATTTGTTACAGATTATGAGATAATATCATCCGATTCTTCTTGGATATGGATATCTTTGTCCTTCAGTAGGGTTGGGAAATTTTCTACCATTATTTCTTCAAATATTCCTTCTACCCCTTTTCCCTTCTCTTCTCCTTCTGGCACATATGTTTTCACGTCTCTTGCTGTCGTTTAGTTCCTGGAGATCTTGTTCAAGTTTTTCCAATCTTTTCTTCATCTGTTCTTTTGTATGTTCACTTTCAGAGGCTATTTCTTCAAGCTCACCAATCCTTTCTTCTGCCTCCTCAAATCTGCTATTATATGATTCCAGTGTATTTTTAATTTCATTTATTGCACCTTTCATTCCCCTAAGATCTGCTATTTTTCTAAGTATGCTTTCAAATTCTTCTTTGTGCTCATCCAATGTCTTCTTAATATACTTAATTTCTTTAGCCATCTCATTGAATTTATTAAGGAGATTTGTTTGAACATCTATGATTAGTTGTCTCAACTCCTTTATGTCATCTGGAGGCTTATCTTGTTCCTTTAACTGGGCCATATCTTCCTGTTTCTTGGTGTGGATTGTAAATTTTTGTTAGTGTCTTGGTATCTGGCTTACTAGAGTATTTATTCTGGGTGCAGGTTTTCTCTTTAGTTTAGGGCTTCCTGCCCTTTCTCCCTTGCTGGTTGTGTAGTGGGAGCCAAGGATGTAGTTGGTGCTATAAACTGTGGAGGCTCAAGCTGCCCTCAATGCCCCAAGGACCAGTGAAGCTTCTCCCAACTTCCTCCTTTGCCAGGGGTAGGGACAGAGCCACAGCTGTGTGTAATAATCCAAGTCATGCAGGCCTAGACCGTAGTTGCCCAGAGAGACTGATGAAGCTTCATGCCTCTTTCTTCCCTGCCTGGGGCAGGGATGGAGCTGCAGGTGTGGGCAGCAATCTATGCCGTACAGGTCCAAGATGACCACAGTTGCCCTGGTAGGTTTCTGATTACTCAGTCTGTGCCAGCTAAGTGTACCTGCAGTTATCTGGATAGGTTGTTGCAGGGCCTGCCAGCTTCCTGCCTGCTAGAGGTGGGGCCGAAGCCTAGGCTAGGGCTGCAGGCCAATCTGGGTGAAAGAAATCAGTCTCTACCGTTACCGTGATTTTCAGTCAGCCCAGCTTCCCCTCATGCTGGGGGTGGAGTCAAAATGGCAGCTACCGGCCTCCTTCTGACTTGGACAGGTTCAAATTTCAGCTTTTCTTAGGGTTATATTTTAGCCAGCCGAACTGACTAATCATTAGCTGACATTGGTGGCCAACCGTCTCTTCCTCCCCTGTTTTTGGGAAATGAAGCTTCCAATTCCTGCCACAGAATAGCTCCTGCAATGGCTTGCGCCGCCAAAGTAGGATGTTCACTGGCATCCACAGCGTGGCCTGTAGTTTCCTGGAGAGGCTGGCGCAGCTCCCCCAGGCTTCCTCCTTGCTCGTGGTGGGCCTGGGGCTTAGGCTAGAGCTGTAATCTAATCTAGATGGAAAGAAGCTGGTTCCTACCAGCACTGTGATTATCAGTCAGCCCTGCTTCCCCTTGTGTCAGGTGTGGAGTTAAGATGGCGGCTACCAGCCTCTTTCTAACTTGGACAGGTTCAAACTTTAGCTGTTCTTAGAATTATACTTTAACCCACCAAATTTACTAATCAGTAGCTGAAGTTGGTGCCCAACCGTCTCTTCCTCCCCCATTTTTGGCACGTGGAGCTTCCAATTCCAGGCATGGAACAGCTCCTGAGGTGGCTTGTGCCTCCAGTGGAGGATGGGCACCGGTCTCCTGGGCATGGAGTGCCCCTTATGAATCTTCTCTGCAGATGGGCAGTTTCCTCCTTCCACTCTTTCAAGGATGCTGCAGGATGCACTTCTGGTCTCCAGGAGCCCCCAAACAAGTCCTTTAGTTAGCTCTGGGTGATTACTCACTGCCCTGTAGCAGGAGCTGATTCTAGGAGCACCTTACTGTGCTGCCATCTTGCTGGTTGTCCCTCTTTATTTGGTTTTAATTGATATCCTGCTTACTTCCAAAACACTTTTGAGGAAGCTTTTTTTTTTCCTTCCAGTTTTTTATTTTTTAAAGATACTTAGATTACATAAATGTTACAGAGACTATATAGCATATTCTCGTATGCCCTGCTTCCCATACCTCCCACATTTTCCCACATTAGCAGCATCTTTTATCAGTGTGGTACATTCATTGCAATTGATAAACACATTTTGGAGCATTGCCACTAAGCATGGATTATAATTTACATTGTAGTTTACACTCTCTCCCACTCAATTCTGTAGGTTATGGCAAGATATATAATGGTCTTTGTGATGGTTAGGCTAATGTGTCAACTCGGCCAGATAATTGTGTCCAGGTGTTTGGTTCAGCAAGCACTGGGCTAACTGTAATACAAGAACATTTATTGACTTTGGTCACCAGTGAGTTTACTTGGTAGATAGCTGATTACATCTGCATCAATCAGAGAGATTGCTGTCAGCAATGGGTGACACTTTTATCCAATCAGTTGAATACCTTAAAAGGCATAGTGATTTCAACATTCAGAGAGAATTTCCCAGCTTTGCTTTGGGCAGCCAGATTCTCCCAGAAACTAATCAAGGACCTTTCATTGGACTTTCATCGGAGCCCCTGGTTTGCAGCATGCCTGCCAAACCTGGAGTTGTGCATCCCCATGGTCATGTGAGAGACTCTTATAAAATCTCATAATATTGACAGATATCTCCTGTTGATTCTGTTTCCCAAGAGAACCTTGACTAATACAGTCTGTATCTGTCGCTGTAATGTCATTCAGGACCATTCCCAAGTCCTGAAAATGCCCCCATATTACAGGTGTTTTTCCCTCTCCCTACCCCCACAACCCAGTCATCACTGCCTCCACATCAATGATATTCCTTTCATTGCTAGAATCACAATAAGTCTATAGTAGAATACTTGTAGATCTACTTTAGTCCATAGTTCATTCCCCAATCCTGAGGATTCTGGGCTGGTGATGCCCACTCCATCTTTAGTTGAGGGAGCCTTTAGATTTAAAAAATTCTCTAGTGGGGAGTGGATGTAGCTCAGTGGCTGAGCACCTGCTTCCCATTTACAAGGTCCCAGATCCAATCCCTGGTACCTCCTAAAAGAAAAAAAAAAAAACTAGTTAGAAATGTCAAGGTTAAAATAAAGATAAAAAAGAGGTCAGATGCCATATGGAAAAGTGGAAATAATTATACTTGGTATTAAATAGTTCCCGAAAGTGAATTATCTTCCTTTGCCTCCAGTATGGCATCCAGCACAGGGTCTTACAATAGCTGACCATTAATTACTAGGTGTTTACCTGAGTTGCCCATCTCCAAGGACCACCTACCTCAGTGGCATAGAGGCTAAACGTGAAATCCCTACCTGTTTTAGTTGCCTGAATATTGTTCTCTTCTGTCTCTTCATCTAGAAGCTACTCCTGAAGCAAAATGTGAGAAAGCTGTGGTTAAAAGAGTGGCCTAGGAAAGGCTACCCAGGTCTGTCTCGGTCCTGAGCTGCCCACATCGTCTCACACAGATAGAGTGTGGTCAGGCTGCTGGATTTCCTTTACTGACCCTCTGGGGGCTGCCCACCAGCTCGGGCACCTGCTGGTATCAGTGTGGGACAACCTGTGCCTCACCTTGCTCCTCACCTCTAATGTAATGGCTTTTCTACATTTCTTATCAGAACCATCATGGGAGCAGTGCCTTTTACTTTCTTCTTCTGCTTTCAAGTATTTTAAAACATTGAACGCAGTCCTTTTTCTCTTAGTCTGATCTCTACTTCCCCACTTTCCCCCTCACACAAGCTTTGTTCCAGCAAAGGCAGCCCCAGTGCCACCTGTGCAAGCATGGTCACCTGGAGAAGTTGAAATCATGTATACCGACTCCTTGACCACTTGCAGTAAATGAACGGTACAATCAAGGAAGTTTTATAAGGATAAAAAAAATATTTAAAATTATGGATAACCCTCCTGACTTGAGAGCTGGGGTGCTTCCTCCTGGTAGGAGGACCCTTTGTTAAATGCCTTGAACATTGAAGGATATGCGCTTAGAGTCAGGAGCCCAGTGAAATTGCTCTGCTTGATAAGAACAAATGAGATGAGAATAAAGAAATCCAGGAAAAGAGATGGTGATGCCTGAGGCCAGACACTGAGAAGGATGGGGGAAGGAGAAAGAAGGAAGAAAGGATAGGGACCCTTCCCCATCTCTCTCCCAGCAGAGAAGATGCAATGGGGATTTTTCCAGAGAAATGCCATATGGATTGTAGAACCATATTCTGGGAACTTTCATCAAAATTATTAAAACCATGATAGGCTTGTGGAGTTAGATTTCTTGTGGAAGACAGTGGTGAAGGGCATGCATTTTGTGTCAAATTTGGAGGGTTGGGGAGGACCAAAGTCAGTCTGCTACAACCTGTACCCTGATGGTGACTAAAAACGCTTATGCCTAATGTTTACTCCAGTCATTACCCTCTGTCCTATTTTATGATCTGTCCTAGATGGTAAAGAACCAAAGTCCCTAAACCAAGATGCCTTTCCTTTACAGAAAAACATTTTCCAGAACTTCTATGCCCCAAAGCCAAAAGGCTGAAAATATTTGTTTCAAGGGGAAATATGGAAGATAATTAACAACTACTACTCTACTATTTTTATTGCACTAAAGTCACATCCCTAATTTAGGAATGGCATATAAGTTTTATGTAGAAAACTTGTACTCATAAAATTATCATACTTACAATCTTAAATTTGTTTATTCAGCCAGTTATTCCAAATGTATTTATCAGAGTTAAAGTTTTTGTTTAAAATGGAACTACAAGCTGCTTAACTTAAATAAATATAGCATTTCTTTAGTTTTTTCAGTTTTTACACAACTGTAGCATGCACAGGAAGCTATTCCAGTTTTCAAGACTGAATCCCTCATGATTTACAGCAGATATAATAAAAATGTAGCATCTTTTGAGCAGGTTTCTGTAGACCTTCAGAACACACCATTGAACTTGTAGGGCTACCCAGCAGAGACCGTTGGTATAGGTTCTAGAACCCTCGAGGCTTCTCCAAGGCAGTTTTCACTTCATATATTTATCATAGGGGATGTTCATGCCAGTTGTCCATCAGAGGAATTTAGGAACGAATTCAGGGGATAACTCTTGGGAAAACAGGATATTCTCTGAGAGTGACTCAGAATGATCCTCCATCACATACCATAAGCAAGCAGTGTCCAGTCCCCATGTAACCAGAGATGGTGCTCCAAATCCATTGGGAGAGAGAACATAGACCACGGGAACTTTAAGTGGGGGCCCTAACTCTGCAGCTAAGAGTGCCCGTGACATTCTGCTAGAGCCTAGACTATGGAAGCCAACATTCACCTGACCCTTGTATGGTAGGTCCATGAGAAAATGTAATCATTATACACTGTAAGATAAGATCATTATGCTACCTCTGGCATTAGTATAGTAGCAGAGGGAAGGTTTGTAATAGGCACAGCTCATCTTGAGAGGAAGAGAGAACTTTATGTTATAATAAAGAGATGGCTCTGCCCAGCCCCTGAGGGAGGGATGATGCTTTTACAATATTTGGATATATTGGTTTGGGACTGGGGAGATTGGGGTGGTGGTGGGGAGAAAGTAATTAGGTTTTGTCATCCTGTCAATTAATCAATTTTTTCTTTTTTAAATATATGATAACTGAATCTGATTTTAAATTAAATTTACACATGTGGATATGAAGGGTGTGTTGGATTTAGATAGGCATATCAATGGGAATGGGAGGGATGACATTCCCCAAAAGAAAGTAAAACTGAGAAGAAAGGCAGAAATGGGCAGTGGTGTGATAAATGTAGGGACTTGCAACATTTGTGGAGAAAGCAGGATATAATGGAGCCTGAGGGCATAAGCCCTTTTTTTTTTTTTTTTTTTTTTT
>JAQZBX010051393.1:0-19399 GCA_029593785.1 Cabassous unicinctus | reverse complement strand
TTTTTTTTTCCCCATAAGGGTAGGGGTCAACTGACTGTGTTAACCACCACAGGCAGGCTTAAAACTCACAAATCTCTATGGTTCAGTCCACACCGTTGATCTGTCCAGATAGATGTCCCAAGCTTCTTACTCCACACGCCCACAGCACAGACCCCCATGCCACACCCCTTCCACTATCTGACGCAATCTGGGAGCTGTCCGCAGTTGCCCTCCTAAACCGATGCTATCTTGCCGCCTCTCCCTCATCAGTAGCATTTCTGTACACCAATAGCGAGCAATCTGAGAAGGAACTCAAGAAAAAAATACCATTTACAATAGTAACTAAAAGTTTCAAATACCTAGGAATAAATTTAACTAAAGATGTAAAGGACTTATATACATGAAACTACACAACACTGTTAAAGGAAATCAAAGAAGACTTAAACAAATGGAAGAATATTCTGTATTCATGGATAGGAAGATTAAACATCATCAAGATGTCTACTCTACCCAAACTAATCTACAGATATAATGCAATCCCAATAAAAATCAACACTGCATTTTTTAATGAATTAGAAAAACTAATTAAAAAATTTATTTGGAAGGGTAAGAGGCCCCAAATCACCAAAGAAATATTGAAAAAGAAAAATGAAGTCAGAGGTATCACACTATCTGACTTTAAAACATGCTACAAAGCTACAGTGGTCAAAAACGCATGGTATTCGCATAAGGATAGACATACTGACTAATTGAACCAAACTGAGAGTTCCTATATAGATCTTCACATACGTAGTCATATGATATTCGACAGGGCCACCAAGCCCACTCAGTTGGGAGAGAATGGCCTCTTCAACAAATGGTGCTTGGAGAACTGGATATCCATATCCAAAAGAATAAGAGAGGAACACCATCTCAGACCTTATACAAAAATCAACTCAAGATGGATCAAAGATCTGACTATATGAGCCAATACCATAAAGACCTTAGAGGATAACATAGGGAAGCATCTACAGGAACTTGTAATATGAAGTGGCTTCATGAACTTCACACCCAAAGCATGAGCAGCAAAAGAAAAAATAGATAAATGAGATCTCCTCAAAAGTAAATATTTGCACCTCAAAGGAGTTTTTCAAGAAAATGAAAACACAGCCAAGCCAATGGGAAAAAATATTTGGTAACCATATAACTGATAGGATCCTAATATCCTGCATATATAAAGAAATCTTATTTCTTGAAAATAAAAAGACAAACAACCCATTTAAAAAGTGGGCAAGCAAGTTTAACAGACATTTCTCCAAAGACAAAATACAAATGGCTAAAATGCACAGGAAAACATGCTCAACATCACTAGCTATTAGGGAAATATATGTCAAAACTACAGTGAGATGCCACCTTACACCCATTAGACTGGCGGCCATTAAAAAAAACAGAGGAGTACAAGTGTAGGAGAGGATGTGGAGGAATGGGAGCCCTCAGCCACTGCTGGTGGGAATGTAGAATGGTCTAACCTATGTGGAGGACAGTTTGGCAGTTCCTCAAAAAACTAACTATAGATCCACCATATGACCCAGCAATTCCACCACTGGGTATGTACCCTGAAGAACTGAAAGCAAGGACACGAACAGATATATGCACAATAATGCCCCAGTTATACCTTCAACAATTTATTCCTAGGATCCCTTATTGCTTTTATTGGAGAATGTTGTTTAGATATCCAGATCTGTGTACTGTTCATGCTTACTGCTACTTTGGTGTCTGTACTTTTAGACCCTCTCAGCAGACAGAGCTAGTAATATGTGTATGGAAACTAACCCATGTATACACACTTCTATAATTGTTTTTGTCTCTTCAGTAAATTTAGCACATTTTCATACTGATGACTTCTACTCCAATACAGTATTACATGATTCTTTCTAAATTTCCTTTGTTGTTTATGTGTAAACTCCTTCATTAACAGTGAAAAGTCTGACACACATCTTCATCCATCCATTCACTTATTTGTTCACCCTCAGTAAACTTGCAAAGATTTCGTAATTGTTTCTCCAGTGAGAAACAACTTTATCAACCATAAAAAAGCAATAATGCATGATTCCTTTTGTCTTTATCTTTAGTCTTTCTAGTCAAAATTGGAATCTTCCAAAGTTACTTTAGGCAGTTAATTTTTTCCCCTCACCTGTTTCAGTGCAGTTTTGTATAACATTTGTATCACAATTTTCTGATCATATTGTGCATTGTATTCTGGAATGCTCCAATACCCTGGTTGATATTTTTCTCATTTGTTTGTTTGTTTGTGATGAAACTGCAAAAATGCAAGGCAAACATTTTTGAGATACTTTCTAAGGGTTTTGACAAATGCACAGTCTAATATCCACCAGCTGTGTACCTTACAGAAGAGTATGAGGATCAATTTTAATGCAAAATTTCAAGCTTAAAACAAAACATTGGAAAAAATTTAAATAATATTTTTTTCAAAAAGAGTAAAAATAGTATTTTACCATATCTGCTATAGATATGTACAAATGAAGGTAATATTACTGATAAAGGTGAAGAATTCTTCTTATATTATTGATCCCTTCTCCTGTCTGCACTTCCAATTCTTTTTATAATATGGTGACTATTTCTTCCCTTGATGTATTTAATCTTTCATTACATAAGTGTGTGAGCATTTTTAAAATTTATTGTCTGAAAATATGCTAATAATTATTGTATCATTTGAATTTAAATTTCTGTCAATTCATTGTTATGTGTTTGAAACTGCTAAATCTTATGTACTTGAAACTTCTAAATATTAACCTAAAATCCAATTTTGTAAGCTTAGTCGTAGAATAGATTTCCATTGCATTAAATATTATAATTTATTTTCCAATTTCCCAGTTTATAGACACTTGATTTTACCATTATCAATCTTTCAAGCAATGACACAATGAGCACCAATGAGCATATATCCTGTGTATTTGAAACTTTTTTTAGTTTGTATAAGTAGAATTAAGTTTTCTGAGTTGTAGAGAATCCATCCTCAATTTCTTTAAAACTTGCAATTTAAAACTTACGTCACAACCTCTAAGATGATCAGTATGTGTCTCCTGGTAAACATATTTTAAAGATCTACTTGAACAACTTGTTTTTTTATTGGGGGAGGAATAGAAGATTTGATATTTGGAAAAAATAAAAATACCTTCAAATATTTGAAGGAACACCATGTTGAAAAAGGAATAGATTTATTCTATGAATCCACAGATGGCAGAACTATCTGAACACTGAAAAATAACTGTCTTGTGACATATTGGCTCTTTCCATTTAAAGGTAATATCCTGAGGCTGAATGATCATTTTTATGATTTAAGAAAGTTTTATTTATAGTTAGCAAGTTAGGGTTTTTATTAGTCAGAGTCCTCCAAGGAAACAGAAATGACAGGAAATACATGCATTTTTAATTCATATGTAATATCAATATTATGAAATTTATTACAGGAGTTGGCCCACAGAACTCTGGGTATGTGCAAGTCCAAATTCTGTAGGGCATGCTACAAGTAAAAAAACTCTGAAGTTTTCAATGAATTCTCCATTTGAAACTGGCTGGCTGAAGTAGAGATAGAAACTATTCTTTCTGACTGCTGAAATCATTGGTGCTCCTTTTAATACTTTCAAATCATTGGATGAGACTTCTGTCACTACCTAAGGCAATCGCCTTTCTTGATGGCTTGATGGTAGATGTAATCAGTCATAAATACAATCAACTGACTGATGACTTAGATCCATGAAATATCCTCATAGTAACAATCAGGCCAGTGCTTGCTTGACTGTAAAACTAGATACCATTTCCTAGCTAAGCTGACACATTATCTTAACTGTCACAGGAGTCAAGATTATTTGCTGACTAGTATTCCAAATGGTAATCAAATACTCTCTTACTTTCAGAAATACCAGATAGCTGGTTTTTTTTTTCCATCCCTGGAAAAATTATTTGTAAAATATAACTATTCCCAATAAAGGATGGTCTCAGATCTCTGAATGGTGATTTCTCAGTACTCTACTAAGATCATTTCCCTGGCATCATGATAGAAGTTATATTGCCCTATTTTAGGATATTGCAAATGTATGATTCAAAGCAAGAAAGCTGTTTCATGATGCTACATAGGGGTTAACTTTAGCTCAATTTTGTGCCGAGGACCTAGTTATAAGGCATTAAGTCAAGAAAGTATTGATAATATTTTTATATGAATAATCACAGCTGAAGTATAGAAGAGTTGGAGTAAATGAGAGCTGTGGGAATTTCTACAATGTGTAAATATTATAAATTAGTTTTGAACATATTTTCTTGGAATCAAGTTATAATAAGCAAACTGTCTTCTAGATGCAAACCTGGTAACTATAAGGCAGCTGGAAAATAAGTTTTTCTCAAATTGGAAACTCCATCTGAAAAATGTAAATTCCTGGTCTGTACTTTGCCAGTGATTCCCCTGCCACTCTGGCTTCTAGGCAAGTTGATAGGAATAGGATCAGTTTTCAGTGAATAGAAGGATATATGTTTCAACCACATTATACGTCTTGTCTTTGTTCATTTTTATGCTTTCTATTGAGAGAAGGTTTAGCTATTCATTAAAAAATATTTATTGACTATATAAACCTAGTAGAATGAAAATGGAGTTGTAGCACAAATCAGAGTAATGTTCAATAGTTTGTTCTTTTTTGCCTTCTGTTTTCTAGTCTTATGGGAAGACAAATTTTTAAGGACATTTAAGAACAAGAAAAATTATGTGTACTTTATATTTTTTCAGAATTCTAGTGTCACATTTTGGCATTAGTGATTAATGTCAGATTAATTTTCTAGGTATTAAACTTGTTTTTAAAGAGGAGGGGAAAAATTATCTTATAATGTATTTTGTGATTGAAAAACATAGAAAATAAAAATAGCAAAAACATTTTTAGGTCTGATGTACACTGACAATGAGACTGTAAATGGTACATTAAAGAAGCTGCTGGATAGTTTGAGAATAGTCCAAAGAATTCTAAAAGACTATTCCATATTCCACATATTCCTAAAACTTAATCACCACTGACATACAGGTCAATAGCACTTGTTGTCTAAGCTGGTAAGGGGAAGTTTGTTAATGTCTTTTACTAGCACATGCCTTCTTCATATATGAAAGAAATGAAATATTCATAGACCTGGACTGTAACAATTGTATTGATAGATCAATGAAAGTTACTGTGTAGAAGATTTTCAATTATTTCCATTATATTCAAAAAATGAAAATTGGCAACCTTATTATTCATTAGATGTTGGACAGATGAATATTGTATGGGTTTAGGGAATTTTCAGAAACATCATTATTTTTCAGAAAAAAAATTGAAAAACAGAATAGAATAATGAATAATATCATCACTTTGTATAACATGATATAAGCACTCATGCTCCTCTCTCTTCTCCTTCTATTACCATTTCTCTCTCCCTCTTTACCTCTGTTCAAAACTCCCCTATTATTTGAGTATCTATTTTTCCCCAGAGTCCATAAAATATCACTTACATTCAAAACTGCAATCTATGATGTCAAATAAGTAATTAGTTTCTAATCATTCTCTTGATTTCTCTTCTATCTGCATGTGAAAGATTATGATACACTAGAGAGCAGAAGAGATTACACTGAAGCCAGTCTTCTCATCCTGGATATGGAAAACTTTGTTTCATTGATAGGTGTAGATATTAAAAGGGATGGAACTAGGATGGAGTTTGGTTTGTCTAGGATCTAGATTCATTCAGGAGAGAGAATAGAGAGAAGCCATTATTCCCCACCCTGTTTTGTAATTTGCTTAGGTTCTATTCTATGCTCTTTTGTATGTAACTGTTATCCAAATACCTGATCCTGAAGAATGAATATGCCTGAATGTCTTTTCTAAAACCACATTTGTTTAACCTGTTAGATTATATATGGTGTTTCCATCAAAGCAACAAGTTGCATTTTTTTTACATTGAATGATTTGTTATTTGGTAATCATGTTTTCAAAAGCCAGAGAATCCTAGAATATTAGTTTTAGAATGAAGAACTCTCCCTCTTTTTTTTTTTTTTTAAGAAAACTGAATGTCTGGAGGAGTGTGAGATTGCCAAAAATTTGTAGAGCTTATTATTTTGAATGGTCTCTATTTAGTTAAGACTGAACATTCTTAATATAAAATATCTAATGAAATTAAAAATCACCTTTCCTGAACATAATGATGGAAATGTCTGCCCCATAGATGATGCCTATTGAGAATCGTGCCACTCCTCAAATAAAAAACAATTATATTATTAAAGGAAAAATTGTTTGGCTAAATCAAATGAAAATCACCCATAATGCATACCTGAGAAGGGGAGAAATATATATCTGCACTATAAAATGAAGGAAAGGCCAGATCAAAGAAAAAGAATGCCTAAAACTTTTCTAAACATGGTTTTATAAAATGACGCTCTTTCCTGACACTTCAGTAGTAACTTTATAGGCCCTAAATCATATGATGATCACTGGCAGTACTTCCTAAAATATTGTTAAAGTGCTTTTAATTAGTATTTCTTAGTAAAACTTTTTTGAGTCTAAAACAAGAGCGCATAATTGAAAAAGCTATAGCTGAGATTGCTGATTTCTCCCTTGTGATCAATACTTTAATTCCTTGAAGGTTTCCAATCTATGTCTGTAGGTTAAACTGGAAAGTAGCACTCAACTAATATATACATTAGGAGGTAGAGCAGGAATCAGTCCTCTTCATGTGGTCCTTAGCGAGGTATGATTAGATTTAATTTCTAGGGGTCTTTGTAAGTTATTTTAATTGCTAACTTTATAAAAGTATATTTCTTAAAAACAAAAACAATGTTGCAACAATTATGTTAAATTCTAAACAACATATGAAATAGGCAAATTTGTCTGCAGTCTTACTTTGCTTCTTTCTTTTTCCAACCTTCATTCCTTTGTTAGATTCCTGAGAGTTTCCAGTACTCCCCTAATAAGTGGGTATTCCTCTACGTTACTATATCCAGTCTTGTCTCATTTCCTGGAGGGGAGTCCATCCTGGCTCTGGACATCCTGAGCCTATTTCCTTTAAAAACAAACCTGCTTCATGACTCATCTTCTAAGAACCAGGTAAGTGTTTTCCCAAATATACTGTAAACTACTTTCCAAAACCTACTGTGATCATTAACAATGTGTCCACTCTCTCCATTTCATGTTAGGTAAGTGAAAGAAATTTATCAACATATTTCTAAGAACTATGCATCTTCATTGTCTCCTTGTGTACATTGAATGGCAGGAAAGAAAGAGGGAAGGTAAGAGGGAGCAGGCAGTATAGGAAAGATTCTGAAGAACTTATCTTTTAAATGGTAATGTTTGGTGGCATCTACAAATTGTACTAGTATCTACCCCTTTACCTACCATTCATAATATTTCAGAGATGTAAGTATTGGGGAGAGGAGATTTTTACAGAATGTCTTTATATGAGGAATGTGAAAGTCATCTAATGTATCTCTCTATGCATGCAATAATCCTCCCTAGAATATTGCAAGTAAAATTGGATTTTCTTGAGTGCATCCAGTAATAAGAAAACAGTTTCTGGATAAGTAAGATCACACCAACTTTGAGCACTTGTAATTATCATGAAAAATTACAAATTATGACCTGGAAAAAAAATCATCATTCATAATGTATTACATATATAGTCATTACAACTGTTTAAAGAGCTCTCACTTATAGAATTTTAAAAGAAATATTCACAATGTTTCTTTGAGATTACTATTATTCTCAAAATTTTATTCTTGAGGACAATGAGCCCTGAAAGGTTAAATGGGCTGCTCAGTGTCATGCTGCTGCCCGAAGAAACAGCTGTGATTTTATCCTATAATCTTTTATTCCTATGGATTTTTCCCCACTTTCAAGAATTTTATTGGGCTTAAGAAAAGCAGTACTTTTATTAAGTGATGAAATACTGTAGCTTCAGCTAGGAAAGAATGTTCTGGGTATGAAGGGAAATGAATTACATTATCTTCTCTAAATGAACAAAGGATCATGATATTAGTAAATGGTATTCAGGTGACAAGGTATAAGGCTAACTTTATACCTTGCTAACTTCTAACAGCACCAAGCTCAGTGCCCAGGGTAAAGTAGGAATTTAAAGTCATCAGAGTAAATAAACAAAAAGAATGCATTTATATTGGAAAGAAATAGAGTCGTTATTGCCCAACTCATTCATCTTACATTCTAAAAAATGAAGGTCTTGATTTAAGAGTTTTGCCAAAAATTCTCCACACTATTTATTGAAAGAAAGACAATAAACACATTAATCTTTTTATTCTTAGGACAGTATTTTCCTTTGGAGCAAAGAGGTGAGCTGAAACTTCCTCCTATTTTACCATAAACCCTTTAACACGGTGGGAAAAAACCGTCAAAGACAGAATTACATTCTCATCTATTGAGATAATCTCAATATCCTGGGATGTAAAGTGCAAAATTTATGTTTTCATTAATGCTGAGTTCTGGAAGGAGATATTCTTTCAAGAAGTCAGTTCTGAAAATGATCTAATTAGCAATAAAAAATAAACTGCAAGTTTTACAAGAATAGGAGGGCATTAGAACCCAGGAAGAGAAAGGAAAAGAAGGTCCCATCTTCTTCTTGTCACCTCCAAGAGCCCAACTATCAATCTAACTAAAGACAGTAAACATTACCAGGACTTTAGAGGCCTTTCTTAAGCCCACTTCTTATCCCTTTCTTCTCTTCAAGACTATCCACTATGGCTTCTTATGCCATAGATTAATTCTACCTGTCTTTCAAATATATTTAAATAGAATAATATAACATGAATACTATACCTGTGTATAACAGTCTTTTAGTCAACTTTAATTTATGAAATTATAATTCTATGTTACAGTTGCACAAATTTTTATTAAGAATTATTATTTAATTTTTAAAAGAAATATGGCATTTTTTCTTTGTAGATTCTGAGACTGGATTTTTGTGGCATGAAAACAACTTTTCAGATATAGATATTCATTTATAAATCAGTTGCTTTGACCTCTTATTGACATCTTTCTGAATGAATCAATTGATTGAAACTCTCTCCAATGACCTCTTAACCACTTCCCCACTTTACAAAAGGAATTTGTGTTTCCATTATGATACTATTTGTTTCATTTTGATTGATGTGAGTCTGTCTTTATAATTGTTACAGAGGCCTGAAAATCGAGATATGTGTTTGAGTAGAAACAGAATGCCTAAAGACTGAAATAAAACTGGGTAATCAGACCTATGCTCTGTTCATTGATTGATTACTTATTCTTTCATACAGGTGAGTGAAGATAAGTCCCTTCCAAAGTCAATGAAGACAAATCTTTCTCAAGTGACAGAATTTGTGTTGCTGGGACTCTCTAGTTCTAAGGAGCTCCAACCTTTCCTGTTTGTGATATTTTTACTACTTTACATGGGAATCCTTCTGGGCAACTTTCTCATCATCCTCACTGTGATCTCAGATGCCCACCTTCATACTCCCATGTACTTTCTGCTTGCAAACCTCTCTTTTACAGATATATGTCTAGCCTCATTTGCTACCCCCAAAATGATTGCTGACTTTCTGGTAGAGCACAAGACTATATCTTTTAAAGCCTGTCTTGCTCAGATATTCTTTCTTCACCTATTCGGTGGTGGTGAAATGGTGCTTCTTGTATCCATGGCCTATGACCGTTATGTTGCTATATGCAAACCTCTCCACTACATGGCAATCATGAACTTCCGTGTGTGTGTTATTCTGGTCCTCATCCAATGGTGTGTTGGCTTCATCCATACAAGTAGCCAGTTGGCATTTACTGTTGATTTGCCTTTTTGTGGTCCTAATCAGGTAGACAGCTTTTACTGTGACCTCCCTCTAGTGACCAAGCTCGCCTGCAAAGACACTTATTTTGTCAGCCTATTAGTACTTGCAAACAGTGGCTTTCTTTCTATGATTTCCTTTCTCCTCCTGGTCATCTCTTACACTGTGATACTTATCACAGTTAAGAATCGCTTCTCTGCCAGCATGGCAAAGGCCCGATCAACGTTGACTGCCCACATCACTGTGGTCATATTATATTTTGGTCCATGCATTTTCATCTATGTGTGGCCTTTCAGTGGTTATTCAGTTGACAAGGTCCTTGATGTGTTCTACACCATCTTTACTCCCATTTTAAACCCAGCTATCTATACTCTAAGGAACAAAGAGGTAAAGGCAGCTATGTCAAAATTGAAGAGCAGATTTCTGAAGCCTGGCCAGGTTTCTGTAGCCATAAGAAATATTCTTTCCCTGGAAATAATTTAAATTAGAGAATTGTTACTCCTTTACTATTTTTGGCTGACTGTCACAAATGAACCTCTGTGATGTTAATACAAATCATTTTGCCCAAAGGAAAGGGTAGATCAGGAAACAAGACTGCAAAAGTAATGATAATAATAAAAAAAGAAACATGGAATACATGCCAGCATTTTTTAACATTCTTTTAGTTATAACATGGGTGTTTAACGTTTTTATTTGTTTCCTACTTTATTAAAAAACTTTTTAAGGTATAGGATTTTTTGCCTAAGAGACAATGGGAAAACATTATGTAAGTATAAATTTTTTTAAAAATCTCCCTTCGTTCTCAAATAAACTACTCTTTTGACCTAAACTTTAGAGTGATAATAAATAGATATCTCTATACCATGGAGGTAATAGATATATTTATGATATATTGTGGATGATATATGATATAAGACATATCTAAATGGAATAAATATAACTCTGAACTATGTAAATGGCATCATGTGAAAACAATTCTATGATTTATGACAATGTTGTCAGTGCAATGCCAAATGTAAAAGTTATCCAGCAAAGAGCATATATATATACATATATTTAAAGATATCATATGATCTTTGTTTTTAAAGAAGCTTTAGATTACATAAATGTTACATGAAAAACATAGAGGATTCCCATATGCCACATTCCTTCTGCCTCCCACACTTTCCCACATTAACATCTTTCATTAGTGTGGTACATTTGATACAATTGATAAACAATGGACTAAAGTAGACTTATTATTATTCTATTACAGACTTATCATTATTCTAGCAATGGAAGAACTTGTATCATTGATATAAAGGCAGTGGCCACCAGAGTTTCTGAGGGGAGGGGGAGGGAAAAATAGCTGTAACATTGGGGCATTTTTGGGACATTAGAATTGTTCTGCATGAAATTGCAATGAATGGCATATATTTTGAAGGTCACTTTTCAGAAATCCTTGTTCAAAATGATTACTTAATAAATTTATTCATGGATAAAACTTATTGCATAAATGTACTTACCCTTGTATTTTGTATTTACTCATGTTTATATCTTTCAAGTAATGATAAAATAATCTGGGTTATTTCAGAGATGAATTATACTTCTCTACCATGCTTTTTCATGAGGGGTGCTTCCTGAATCCAGGCATAAGCATCCTCTCTCCCCACAGGAATTCATGGTCTTTATCTTCTTTAAAAAGGTAGTTTATCAGATTGAGAAAAGTAGAAATGACTATTTTTCTATATGTTTTATTCAGTCAAAATTATTTTTTAAATGGACTGAAGAAGCCCTAACATTGACAGAGCCTCATTGCTAGAACTTTGGGATAACAATTAAATTACATCTCCAAGATCATGTATGAGATCAAATTTCTTCGGAATTCCATTGCATGTTATTTTAGGGTTTCCCTAACATTATTTTCAAAGATTTTTCTATTGCTTTCTAACTTCCATCTCTACAAGTTGACCTGACTCTTTTCTAGACACCACTCCTTAGAATATCCCACAGGGAATCTATAATTTCATTTACCAAAATTTATATATATATTTATTTCTTACCAGAAGGTATCATATTATTTAGGGTATAAGAAATAAAATAAAAACAAGCATGTATAGTCTTTAAGTATATATTCAGTTTTATGTAATAATATGATCTCCCAAATTCTGTACTTTCCCATTTTTCCAATGTGATGTATAAAATACATGATATATGATTTTATTACTAGCTAATTACAATTTATTTAACAATGCACTAAAAGCAATGTAGTAAGGATTTTTGTGTTGTCTTTACTATTAAAGTTTCCTCTATGAGATATTTATTCTACTCAATTTAAACCTTATATGAATAAGGTTAAGAAAGGATAAGAAAGGTTAAGAAAAGTTATGGAAATTGAGACATTTTATAAAGTTAGAAAATAGCAGAGTGTCTTCTTATCCTAGTTTCTGTTGTGTCTGGATTTTTGGTGTCTTGTCCTGAAAGGACACACTTTAAGTATGGACTACTGCCTAGTGTAGAGTCTGTTTTGATCTTTGCAGAAACCTTAATTCTCTGCTTATCCTCTCACACAGTTTCTCCTAATAATAATATTGAAATGTCTTAGACTCTTTAACAGCAATTAATTTAGGATTTGGACTCAAGAGGCTCTTCAAGTTCATTGCAATTTAGTCATACGGCAGTAGGACAGGTGATTGGTTTATGTATTATTGTACATTCTTATGATAAAGAAACTAAGAAAGTCAGAAAAGAAACATAGTAAAGTTCAGGTATTAAGAAAAGTAAGAAAAAACAAGAAAAAGGAGGAAGAATTTTTAAAATTGTGATTATTGTGGAAATAAGCCTCAGAAATTTTGCTTTGCTCTGGGACTTATTTTATTTTGATGATGGCATGAATCACAAGAGTACTTATTTATTTACTTTTCAAAATCGTTTTGTATATCCTTTACATACATTTAAGCATCTGAACAACTATAATGGTATGGTACAATTACCACAAATATTTTTACAGAGGCGGAGATTGGAGCACAGAGAAATAAAGCAACTTGTCAAAAGTCACATAGCCTTGATGACAGAGCACCAAAGCAAGCCCAGGCAGTCTGGCAGTCAATGGTTTCCTTTATGCCTCTTCTCTGGCTCTACTTTTGTAGTGTGAGTCTGAGAAAGCAGGGAAACTGCTTCAGTATAACTCTGATGGTCTCCTAGGTGGACAGAATATAAGCAGGAGAAGAACCATTGAGGTCATGCAAAAAAGTTTTATTAGCCTTATCCAATGTTTTTTTCCCTTCCAAGAGAGGAACATGCAGCCTCATAAATTGTGTGTTCTATCAATATTTTTCTGTTTGATATTTAAGAAATACTTTTGTGTAAAGTTGCTCCTCTCAATCTCAACTATTACACATATAAACTTACACATTAATATTTCACTGAGCACCTGTTATATGACAGGTTTTGTTCTGGAGGACAACTATATATCTATGTATTTGACCTTCTAGATGCTTGTTACATAAAGCAGGTATTGGCAAACTTTCTAAATGCCAAGTCATTAATATTTTGTTTTTGTTAGTGCCTACTGCACATTTTTACAATTTTTTTGTTTGGTTTGGTTTTGGTTTGATTTACAGTGCCTTAAAAGTAGAAAAGTGTTTACTAAAGTTTAGGTCATACAAAACAGACTTTGGGCCTTGTTCTTCCCATCAGGCTATAGGCTCCCAACCACTGGCACAGACCATAATTTCTAGAGAGGAACACAGAAATCAAACAAGACAGTAAACACAGAAATAAATAAATATTAAATACATTGCATCAAATGCATGAGCTTGAAAAATTTAATGATCCCTATAAAGGTAAAGGTAAAGCTTTAGTAAACATAGAGTAATTAAAAAAAAAAAAAAAGAAACAAAACAAAACAAAACAAAAGGGAAAAATGACAGCTATAGCAGGAGAGTGTAGAAAGCACATCAGAGGTCTGAGACTTGCAAGCACAGTTCTCTGGGTCCTTGCTCAGTGGCATAGGATAGTGAACAACCAAGGTACAAGCAATTGTACCTGATCTCAGGGGAGCCAACACATTCCTTTACTGAGGGATATTTTATACCTCACTAGTACTTGTCTTGGCTGTGAAAACAAGTAAATAAGAACAAAGTATAAATCTATACATTTTTAATAAATAATGTGGGCCTGATGGTTAGGTATGGCTAGACTATGGTTTAATACCTTAAACAGCATATTATAAATCACTGACTACTACTTATCCTTCCTTTCTTGACCAGGACTCTATACATGGTTCCAAACATCTTTGAATATTAGCATCATGCTACCGCAGAACACATGCAAGTTAATCTGATCATTCCACACATATATATTATACTATTACATAATAAGAACTACCTCTAAAATTATACTGGGAAAAGAGAAAAGACTCGGTGCTGCCATTTTAGATAAGGTCATCAGGAAGGCCAGTTGGAGGCAGTGATTTGATGAATTGAAGAATACTCAAGGAGATATCAGGGTAGTTAGAAAGTCCAAGAAAGGTCTCGGTCGGGCATGAATGTGGAGTATTCCTGAAACAAAAAGAAGGTTGATAGTGTTAGAGCAGAGAAAACAATGGCCTAAATGATAGAAGATAAATTGGAGCAGTCTAGTTGACAGATCTCATAGATAAATAAGATAAGATCTTAAATTTTTATTTCTAGAATTTCTTAAATGGCACTTTCATTTCTGGCAAGCTAAAACTCCAGGAAACCTTCTTTCTAAAAAAAAAAATCTAAAACAATATCTTCAATTTAAAAATAAAAACACCTTTAATTGACAACTTGGACTTAAAGGAAATTTTTTAAAAGACCCTTCTCAAAAGCAAACTAAAAGCACACAAACAAATAAAAATTTATATGTATGTATATACAAGAAAATCAAAGTGTGCAATAATAAGGGAAGTTGAAATAAATATTCTGAAGAGAGGAAATGGAGGTTACTAAATGGCAAATGTAATTTTTGGTATGAAATTAAAATTTTCAGCTAGAAGGAAGCTATAATTTAGCATTAGAATCCCAATATCCCAAGATTAACTGAAGGATTTCAAAGATTTCAGAAGTAGTCCTAGATTTGTAAACCCTGATTTATTGAAGAAGCAATTGCAAGTCCTTTTTAAGAGGAAATCTTACCTTTTTCATATTTTTAATTAACTCAATGATTAGAAGTTTTAAAATCATTTGGATGTCTTGGTGGATTACTTTCCTACTGAATACAAAGAAAGACAAACTTAGTGAGTTAAATACAAAATATAGTCTCTTGCACATCTGGATTCCAGAAGTATGAAACCAATGTATCAGTTCCTTCTGAGGATTCAGGGGAGAATACAGACCTTGTCTTTTTAAACTTCTGGAGGATACCTGTATTTCTTGGATCATGGCAACTTTCTCACACCACTCCAAACTTTTACCTACATCATCACATCTATATTTACTGTGTCCTACTCTGCAGCCTCCCTCTTGATGGACAATTGTGATTACATTGGGCCCACATGGATAAATCAAGAAAATCTCATCTCACAAATTTTTAGTTAATCATATCTGCAAAGTTCTTTAGCCTCGTAGGTATTGTATCTAGGGATCATGATTCTGCTTACATGAGCTGATATTATAGAAATTATTGTTTACGTAAATCTGAATCTGTCCATACATCTTAAAAATCAATACATCAATAAGAAGACCCATAAAATCAACCTTAATAGCTGTGTACAAGACAATTAGAAAATACTAAAATGAAAAGTACAAATTTCAATTACATGTAATTGAAGGCATCAATATTTAAATCTGGAAGGGTGAGATCTTGAATCCATTCTGGGCCAGACAAACAGGTAGAGGTTGTGTGAATAAGTGGAAAGTGCAGTGAGAGCTTAGGGATGGTGGAACACCCTTAACATCAGTGGGAATGTACTGACAGAAATTGAGGGCCCATCCCATTGGATTAAAACAAGGAGAGAGAACACTGCCATCCTGGTGCATTAAACCCCTGACTACAAGGATCAGAAGAAAGTATTTGAAAAGTATGTGGCAGCCGAGGTAGAAGCTTTGGGAAGACTGCCGTGTGATATTTATCAAAGAATCTGTTCTTTAATGTACCAAAAGATAGTGGGCTCTTGAGCTAAGAAATGAGTAAATCTCTAAAGTCTTCCTTCATTCAAGGAATCATATTGTAACACTCATAGGAAAATTAACCACAATTTCTTATAAACAGGAAAAGGCACCCAACATTCTTACATAGACAGAAAATAAGAAAATAAGAAGCCTAATCTTTCACATGAATCAACTCTCATCAAACAAAATAAATTAAGGACATCAAATTTCCAAACAGTTATAATTGAAATGGGCAAATAAAACAACCAACAAGAACTGAAATCACTCATTTTGAGGAAACAGATGGAAGCAAAAGATAAAATATCAAATTAGGAAGATTAAATTATAAGGTGCTTAAGGGGATAAATGTGAGTAAAATTTAAATAATGATACATAAGAAAGACACAAAAGCAGCAAAAAAACAAATACAATAATAAGATGTAAAAGGAAGGAAGGCACAGAAAACAATTGTATAGAAATAATATTTAAATTTATATAGAAATATGGGGCTTCAAATAGCCAAAATTGTCTTAAAAAAAAAAAAAAATCTGGGGGACTCTCATTTCCTGAATTTAAAACATATTACTTAGCTACATTAGTAAAATGGCATATTACTGACATAAGGACAGACAGATTGACCAATGAAACAATTGAGAACTCAGAAATAGACCCTCACATACACAGTCAAATGACTTTTGACAAGGCTCTTAAGCCCACCCAGATGGGCCAGAACAGTCTATTCAACAGATGGTGCTAAAAGAACTGGATAGCCAATCCAAAGAAAGAAAGAAGACCCCTATCTCACACCTTAAACAAAAATTAACTGAAAATGGATCAAGGACCTAAATATAAAAACAACAACCATAAAACTACTAGAAGAACATGTAGGAAAATATCTTCAAGATCTTGTGGTAGGCTTTAGCTTCTTAAACCTTACACTGCAAGCACTAGCAACAAAAAAAAAGTGGATAAATGGGACTGTTTCAAAATTAAACACTTTTGCATCTCAAAGTAGTTTGTCAAAAAGTGAAAAGGCAAATGATTTAATTGAAAGAAAATATTGGGCAATTACGTATCTGATAAGGGTTTAATATCCATGGTATATAAAGAGATCATACAACTCAGCAATAAAAAGACCAACTATCCAATTAAAAAATGGGCAAAAGACTTAAAAAGATAACTGTCCAAAGAAGAGCTACAAATGGGAAAAAAAACACATGAAAAAATGTTGAACATCACTAGCGATTAGAGAAATGCAAATCAAAACTTCAATGAGATATCATTTCACACCTATGGCATTAGCCAGCATAAACAAGTCAGAAACCATAAATGTTGGAGAGGATGTGGAGAGATAGGAATGCTTATTCACTGTTGTTGGGAATGTAGAATGGTACTGCCACTGTGAAGGACTGTTTGGCAGTCCGGAAGGAAATTGAATATAGACTTGTTGTTGTAACTGGCTATAACATTGTTAGCTGTAAAACCAGAAGAACAGAGAGCAGTGCCACAGTCATCTGCATACTAATGTTCATAGCAGCATTATTTACCATAACCAAAAGTTGGAAACAACCCAGGTATCCATCAACTGATGAATGGATAGACAAATTGTGGTGTATACGCACGATGGAATATTATGCAACAGTAAGAATAAATGAATTTGTGAAACATATAACAACATGGATGAACCTGGAGGACTTTATTGATGGAGTTTCATTCAAAGGCCATGACTACTAACAGTAAGCAGATCATTTTGGAATGTAAATGACACCCAGGAATGTAGGAGACAAGAGCCTAGTCTCAAGATAATGAGATAGGATCTTATAGTAGCTGGGTGGGGAAAAATCCTGAGCTTCTATTGAGTACTTTGTATGATAAATAAGATTTACAATGTCTGTGAATTGCAGGAATGAAAAGAGGAACTGAGCCATTAACCTTTAAGACTTGTTGATTTCAGTAAGATGTAACTCTCAAGTATCTATTGCCCTTG
Source organism: Cabassous unicinctus (assembly GCA_029593785.1). Taxonomy (NCBI): domain Eukaryota; kingdom Metazoa; phylum Chordata; class Mammalia; order Cingulata; family Chlamyphoridae; genus Cabassous; species Cabassous unicinctus. The sequence goes on along the minus strand of JAQZBX010051393.1, from coordinate 1,512 downwards.
CACATGCTCACATGTATTTTCTTTGTTCTAAAGCCAAAATAAAAGCCATATTTTATGATGTGGCTGGGCTCTTCTCTCCATATCGGAAGAAGAGACCCCTGATCCCAGTTTTTTCTTCTCTTTGTCTCTTTCTTTCTCATCCTTGGCACCGTTTTCACTGAGCCTGTTCCTGAATGCCAACACTTTATGTTGAGTGAAGCAAGCCAGACACAAAAGGGCAAATACTCTATGATTGTGCTATTTTGAACAAAATATGTTATATGAAATATAAATATATTATGTGAAATATAAATATGGGTAAAATTACAAACAGAAGACCATTTTTCTTTGAAGCTGAACAAATGTAGGTTAATACTACAAAATGTAAATGTCAGAAAAAAAAATCCCACATTATACTAAGTGAAGGAATCCAGACACAGAGTATTACATATTGCATGATTTCATTTATTTATTATGTAAATATAAATCAATTTATAGAGACAAAATTATATTAGTGGTTATGTATGTCTGGGGGAGGAATGCTAATGAGTGTGGAGTCCTTCTTTCTGGAGCAATGAAATTGTTCTAAAATTTTCGGTGTCATGACTATACTACATTGTGATTATACTAAAAGCCATTGATTGTATACTCTGGATAGATGGTATGATGTGTGAATATACTCTATAAAACTGCTTAATAAACAAATAAATAATTGTTCAAAATAGTCAGAAATAATGGATATTTCTGGCTATTAGCAGCAAGTTGCTGCTGTCTTATTTTTTGCTTGTTTTGTATCCCTTCCCTTTCTTTCTCTGCTTGTTTATTTTGGCTTTTTCTTTCTTTTGTTCTTTTGGTTCCTGATCTATTCTACCTACCCTATTTCTTTTCACTTCTTCATTTTTATATCTTTTGTTTTCTACTGTAGTTCTTTCATTCCACCTCTTTTATTTGGTCTCCAATTTTTCTGGTTTATATTTCTCCCTCTCTCCCTTTCTCTTAGAATACGTTCTGTTTTTCACTTTTTCTTTCTCTCTTCCCTGTTTTCTTTTCCCCTCTTATCACCATTCCAACATTTTGATTCATTCTATATATTTGTTTATCTATTCTGTTTCTTGTTACATTGTTTCAATTCCACTTTCCTAAACTTATTCCTCTATCTTTCATACTCCTGTTAATTTCTCAATTTCCTAGGACTTGTACATTTGCTCTCCAGCCTTCCCAGAGGAAGAAGAGAAGGGAAAGGGGACAGAGGGAGAGTTGGAGGAAAAAATGCCTGAAAACTTCCCAACCCTATTGAGGCAGGTGGATGTACAAGTCCAGGAAGCTCAGCACACCCCAAATAGTATAAATCCCAACAGGTCTACTAAATGAAATATATTTGTCAGTCTGTCCAAGGCTCAAGAAAAAGAGAAAATACTGAAAGCAGCACAAGAAAAGAGAAGCATTACATACAAGGGAAGTTCAATAAGACTAAGTGCTGATTTCTCAACTGAAACCATGGAGGCAAAAAGGCAGTGGTATGACACAGTTAAA
>JAQZBX010051392.1:6602-19499 GCA_029593785.1 Cabassous unicinctus | reverse complement strand
TGCAATGACAGATACAGGCCATTATAAATCTTGCCATAACCTACAGAATTGGGTGGGAGAGAGTGTAAACTGCAATGTAAACTTTAATTCATGCTTAGTGGCAATGCTCCAAAATGTGTTCATCAATTGCAATGAATGTACTTCAGTAATGAAGGATGTTGTTAATGTGGGAACATGTGGGAGGTGTGGGGAGTTGGGCATATGGGAATCCCCTATATTTTTTATGTGACATTTGTATAATCTAAGTATCTTTTTAAAAAAAGAAAAAGAAAAAGACGATCTTTGGCTTTACCCTGATGAAAAATAACTCTTCCTCCACTTGATACTTGCTTTCCTTATGATTTTTTTCCTGGCACTGCCTTTTATTTTTTTATTTTTTTATTTTTTTTTAACAGAACAACAATTAACGTGGGTTTTGGCAATAAAACAAAATATATCCATTTCAAAGAGTTGACATTTTTTGTCCTTTGATTGTTTGGGAATCAGTGAAACAAGGCATTGATATGCAAGTTTCTTCTTAGTCATTGTAATCCTACTCCCAACTCTGATTGGAAAAAAAGAAGGGAACCAAATTCTCAACAGAATTAATACCTATCCTTTCCTTCTTGGTGATGCTGTTTCAAAATGAACTTCACTTTAAAGTGTTTAGAGGTAGGCCACGTCTCCTGTGGAGAGAAATAGCATTGTCCAGCTAGTCACAAAAGGGCAAATGGACTGTTTATCCATCATAGCCATAAAACTGCCTGAGAACTTGTCTCATTACCACAAGATGTCCTGTTGGTGACCTGATAAATACTAATTGGGGCACAGCAGACGGATGTGGAAGAGTGAAGTAGCTGGTTTGCATCTATGCTCTGGATATCAGCTAAAGGTCTAGAACTTAATTTTAGTCTTTTAGTGTTTTTAACACTACTGAGGTCTGTGTTTATTTGTGTCTGTGGGAATGTTCCCGTAAACATGCTCACTTAGGAAAGGAAATAAACATTTCATGTATCAAATTTTTAAATGCACACAGGGTTTCCTGTAAGTGCTGTAATTTATTTGATTTCTTAAACCCCTGAAACCTCCCTAAAATTATTTCAAGTACATCTACAGCATAGCTTGCTTTCCATACTGTATTAGTCAGCCAAAGGGGTGCTGATGCAAAGTACCACGAATCTGTTGGCTTTTATAAAAGGGTGTTTATATGGGGTAGGAGCTTACAGTTTCTGGGCCATAAAGTGTAAGTTACTTCCCTCACCAAAATCTGTTGCCACGTGTTGGAGCAAGATGTCTGCAGACATGCAGCCTTCCTCTTCCTCTTAAGACTCCATGGTCCTAGTTTCTTCCAGTATCAGCTGTAGGCTGGGATAAGTCTTGTCTCTCTCCCAGGGTTCTTTTCTCTCTGGGCTCAGCTGCTCTGCTCTTTCCACAAGGCCAGCTATAAATTATCAGGCAAATGACTTGTCTCTCTTCCCAGGGCCTCTGCCATGTCAAATGGAGCCCTCTCTCTTTCTTCGTGTATCTGCTTCTCTATGTTTACTTCCTGGGGCTCCAGCTCAAAAACTCCAACCTCCCTTCTCTGCAGTGCAGTTTCTCTGAGTCCCCACCAGCCTAGGGGGCGGGGACTCAATGTCCTACTGATGTCGCCCAATCAAAGCCTTAATCATTATTTAATCAAATAAAAGTGAAACCTCTGAATCCAATAGAATCTAATGTACCCAGAGGAACAGACCAGTTTACAAACATAATCCAATATCTATTTTTGGAATTCATAAACAATATCAAACTGCTACACATACCATACCCTTGAGCTCTCACCTTAATTGTGAAAACAAAGGGTCACCTAAGTTGTACCTCATTGTATCTAATTATAATAAATAAAATGGCTTTACCTTCTTCTCACTTGGGACTTAATGTTCCCAATGATACATCTTCAGTGACAAGGAAGTGACGAGCTCTGTAATTGAGATCGCCCAGCCCCATCAATGACAGAACATGGCCATATTTGACTTCACTGTAGCAACCTGCAAAGCAAGACTGACATTTTAAAAAATTATTTTACAAAATGATCCATGTTTTTGCAAGTTCATGTAAGAATGACATTTTAAAAATCTCCAGTAATTGTCACTTCCTAGTATGGTACAAGGGCTGCAAAGTATTCCCTCTGGGAGTCCTGTTTCTGGGTAGAAAGCCAGGCCTCCAGGTTTCAAACCAACCTTCTCCAGGGTCACTGACAAAGGACTGGGGTAGATTTATTTTCCCTCTAAATGTGAGCATCCATGTCACCAGGTCTACAAACAATCGTCAGATGTTTCTCCCGTGCCTCTTTGCATACAAGTATTTTCACACCAAATGTCATTTTAGGACTTTCAAAGGCTATAATGTCACTTTCAAGTATAGCACTAATATAATTCAGAGGTTTTTTTATTCTTTTACACATATTTCAAAAATGTCTGCCGGAAGCTCTGGCATGCTGTGTTCAGCCTGGGGAGCCCCTGTTGGCCTCTGCGATTTAATGAGGTAAGAAGAGTCTTTGCCACACACAGTGTATCCCCAGCCTTAGCCTCACCCGGGAGCTTGATAGAAAGGCAGGCTCTCAGCAGCCCCCGCCCCAGCCCCCCCACTTTAGCAAGCTTCCCAGAAGATTCGAAAGCATGATACAGATTGAAAAGTGCTGAAACTATCCGCCACCACCTCCCCTGAAGCCAACATGGCGACAGTGCCTACGAAATGCCAGCCTGCATGGGCCGGTTAGACAACTACATTACACTGAACACGACTTCCTTCTTTTCCTCTCATTGCTCAGAGGCCCACCCAGATTTTAGAAAAACCACTTAAATGTTTGACAGTGTTTTTTTGTGTCTTCTAGGAGATTGCCTTTCCCTAAACTTGTCTTTCTTGCAAGCTGCTTAGCAGCTGTCACAGATGATGTTATAACCTGCCTGGAAGCTTGTTTGATCTAATGTCATAATCCTATTGACTTGCCAAGCCCTCTGATTATTATAGTAAGAACTGTTCATATTAATGACAATTATGGGTGAGGAAATTTTTTCTGTTTTATGAAGACTTACTGTTTGTACTTGTTAGATTCTGTGAAGCCAAGACAAGTAAGTGATTATTTCCTGAACCACGCTGTATATGAAATAAAATTTGGAAGCATACAATATACCTAAATATCTTTCTAGTTAATATTTATATTACAAAAAGTATGCAATAATACCTTATTGTGTGTTTCATCACATTAAGAAACACAATACCTGCCGTATTTACTTATTTTGGCAAACCAAAGCAATTTAAAGAGAATGTACAAAGGGGAAAATAAGATTAAAATTATGACTTTTCACAAGGAATATACATATTTAATAATCCAAGATCATTTTCTTTTCTTTAGAATCCTTTACTCATATAAATAATAATTATCTACTTGCTAAAGTATAATTTTCAAAAGATAAAATCATAATTCTTTTCCCAATATGAAATGAACGTGTGTCAAAGATTTTATTCAACTCATTGCTGAAGGAACCAGTAAGAGGTTAAGAAGAGCTAAATATTTACAGACAATTTAATAAAGAAACACTACATTAAGATTACTGGGTTACATGCAAAACTGGTTTCTGTCTTACAGGGCAACCAACCTTTGGGTTATCATTTCCACTTAACAGAAATTATTTGCATCTTTACCAGACAAAAATCTACAAGCTAACATGTAATTTCACTATGTCTGAGACATTTAACCCATAGTAAACAGTGAGTTGAAAAAGCACTTTCCCCTCAATAATCCTTGGGTGGCCTTCACCTCCATATGACATTGAAATGAGGTTTTGCCTCATGTCCAAGTTATATATGTTTTCTTAATACACTTAGAGAAAAGCATTTTCTGTTAAAGAGTGAATATACTATCTAACGAAGGTTTAACTATGGCCATCTTCCCAGTGGGCATTTATTCTAAAATCGTGGAAGGTGAAAGCTGAAATACTCTTTTCTGAAATATATCTCATATACTTAGTCCTGAGCTTCTGTTGCGTTTTCTGCCTAGCGATCCTTGGGCCTAGATCTGTGACAATGCTAGGATCTTTAAAGTGGCTTAGAGGACGGTCATGACACAGAAAGGACCATCACTGATAGGGCACCCACTCGACCCATTCATATCACGAGGTTCTACTGTGTGCTCTCATACCACTTGGCAAGGTGAATCTGCTGCCTGCTTTTGACTGATCTCTACAGACATTGGTGTGCCTCAATAGGAAAATAATATTTTTGAACTTGTGCATTCAGTTTTTCTCCCCTATACATATGCTAATTATGTAACACATAGGTTTCTGTCTGCAATCACTCATATTCATATTCATGAGCAATGTTCCCTCCTTGCTATTTGGCTTCTATTGAATGTCATCTACATTATTCTCAGAAATCGAATTAGTTGTGAGCTAGCATGGAAAAGAATAAATATTCTGAGTGTGTTAACTAAGATTTATTTTCTGGACTAATTGAAGGGGTTTGTTAGCTTTAGTTTGTTTTAATGCCAGTGTCTGCTTGCATTCAGAGCATTAACTGCATCTGCAAAGAAGTGGGTCTTGGCTTCTACTCTGCTCCTGGCTTCAGCGCGCCCTGTGAAGGCAGCCAAGGGCAGAGAAGGCCCTTCACATTCTCAGCAGGGGACCTGACGGAGGGGAAGAAGCCAGAATCATAGAGTTCTCAGCATCAATAGTTCCAAGATCTGAATGCATTCTTTCCTAACAATTGAATGAATGGGTTTGTTCTCTCCCCTTCTTTCTAGCTAGCAAACCTTGTGTGTTGGTCTGCTCAATAGCATTCTTCAGTGAAGATGTTTGGAGATGGAATGTAAATTTGTCCCAGTACACTGCATATGGGAATGTGATATGGGGTCAGAATTCACAAATGCTAGGAGTTCTCAGGGTTAGTGCCTGCTGTTGAAATATCTAGAGGTGTTTACCAAAAGGAGTGTTTCTATTTGGCTAAGAATAAAACACTCTATTTTGTGAGTTTATATAAGTGTTTACTAAAATTTGTTGTGATGCTTTGGAAGGCTCTATTAGCACTTCTTTTCTAAATGCTTTATATTGCCTGTCTTTACTATAGTTTCCTGCAATGAAATATAATAAAGCTCAAGCTTTTATCCAAATATTGTTTTTTTTTTAAACTGAAAATGAGAATAGGTACAAAAATCAAAGGGATTTAGAGCTCTCTGCATTTTAACTTTGGAAAATGTTAATTTCATGTAATTTTTTTCCCAAATAATTTAAAAGGCTGTGTTTCATCTTCAGATGGTAAATTGAAATAAATGTTGATTATATTTCAAACAATACGATCTGGGGAGTGGTATTGGCAACAAATCTGTGTGTCTTTATTTTAAATGTTGCTTAGACCGTGGAGGAATGGTAAGAACTATGCTGATTATCAGGAAGATTCTTGGGGGCATTTCATTCTTTTGGTGTGATATGAAAATTATAAGCATTAACTGTTTCTATTTTAGTCCACTTTGAAACATTCTGATTTTGTCTTAACATTCTAATCTGTTCTTCTTGCTTGTATTTTTATTACAATAAAAATAATAGATTTTAACTGTAGAAAATTTGAAGACTACTGCAGAGCCTAAAGAAGAAAATACTCTCATCTGTAATATCTAAACATAGCAAAACCTAATCTTAACATTTTAGTTTATTTCCTTTTGATATTTTATGCATGTAGAGAGTTGATAAAATTAGGATCATACTTTGTGTAAAATTTGCATTTTGCTTGATACATTTCACATATGGTTACTTTGCAACCTTAAAAAATGAAGTTGCAGAAAGGTATCATTTCAAATGGAAAATGTTCTTACTATAATATTAAATAAGAAAGCAATATGCATTTTTATCTCATTTTTGGTATAAGTAACATAATATGCTTCATTTATTTCTTTTCAGATTCTTATTAAAATATATGCTCCATTTTTCATGCTAATTTGCTTGTTTTCTGATTTTACTGTAGGAGAGCATGTATTACTTTGTGGACTTAATTGGTATGGGCATCATTATTATTTGCTCTGATTATTTCCTTAGAATGAATTCCTACGAGTGGAGTTACTGAGTCTAATTTTTGTTTGGATATTTATAATCTAATTTTATTCTTCTATGGAAAGGACTCAATTTTTTTTTTCAAAGTAAAGACTCTCCTACAAGTTTTGCCCTCAAGTCTTTTCCTTATTGTTTTTAATATCATTGTCTTTGACCTGTCCTCGATATATTTCATATCCTCCTATAAACCTCACCCACTCTTCCCTCTTCTTTCTGCAACACCCCCACCCTGCTCCCAGCTCACCTGTCAGGCAGGTGGGCTCCCCACCCCTGCCTGTGTATTCCATGCACTGTCCTCTGTCCTACTTTGCCTTTGCTGTCCTATAGGACTGTGAACTCTTTTCCCTCTGGCTCCATGTACCCTGCCAAATACATGACTGTGCAGTTCCAAAGCCATAACCTCTCAACTGAGAATTTGGGAAAATCAAAGTAGCAGGTTCACTTCAGACATGGAGGTTTTGTTTAGTCAGCTTGTAACATTTCTATGAATTTAGTGGGTTTAAAAAAATAATGTAAAAATTCGTTCTTGAATTTTCAAGCATTAAAAATCTTGTTTTTAAAAAGTATTTAGAATAATTTTATTATAAGAAATTTAGATCCCCAAATTAGAAGGCTCATTAGCTATGGTTCAAGTATTTTCCTTAGAGAAATACCTAAATGCCTTTATTACAATATCACCTTTTATGGCTGAAAATCTAACTGTGGTTAAAAGAAAAAAAAAAATCTGTACCAGCAGCAAGGTTGGCTAAAATTACTTTTGCCTCACATGGTGGGAACCTGGACCAAAATAGTTTAGTGTTCTGGATGCAGTGAAGATGAACAGAATTAGTTTATAAAGAATGTTTCAACTAGATGCCTGGGAATTTGGTAACTGCAGCTACAGGGGGAACAGAAGGAAGAAAGGCAATTTTTAAATTGAGGTATTGACACAATGGGCGCTAAATACCTTAGATACTCAGAATAAGAGAAGGGTATTAAATTCACCCAATCTTTCTAATTCACTATCTGCTGAGTTAGGCACTATGCTGTTATGTATTATGTTATGTATTGCAATTGACTCGGCGGGAGCATGCGAACACGTAACTGCAGCAAAAGGCAGTATAAGGTAAGGGTCCTCTGAGTGAGGTTAAGTGAAAGCCTTCACATTCAGTTCAGGGAGAGGTTACTGCCAACTGTGATGACACAGGAAGATATTTTGGAAAGGAAATAGCTTTTGACTTGAGTCTCAGGGGGCCTGATAAGATCTTGATAGATAAAGATGGTTAAAGTGTGCTATACATAAAAGGAATGCAGTATTAGGATGATAAAATTGTACTAGGCATGTCTGGGAAGAGCAAGTAGACCTAGGTGACTAGAGTAGAAAGTTCCATTGAGAAAGTAGAGGGAGAGAACTCTGGAATAATAGATTAATTAAACCCATATCACGGAGGACTTTTACTGTCAATCTTAGGCCAGTATTTCTCATCACCCCTACATCACAGTCTTTGTGGGGTGTTAAAATGCTAACTCCTGGGCTAAATTCCAGATCAGAACTGGAGGGCAGTACCCTGGGATCTGCATTTTAATGATCTTCCTAGGTGACGGTTGCACATTAAAATTTGGGAACATTTGCTATTGAGACATCCATCAGGAAGGTGGTTGGTGAATGTTTGGGACAGAGGATGGCAGGGAGGTGGTAAAGTGACATTCCGAGGTGGGTTTGAGGGAGCTTGTAATGAAGGGGGTGTCAATTAAATACGTGACTGGTGATCATGGGTGGCAAGAAGAAGGAGCAGTCAGGATGTTGTGACCAGGGGGACTGGGGTGCCAGTGGCAGAAATCTGTACAACACGTGAATTTCCCCGAGCACCTGCAGGCTCACTCTGAACCTCTAAGCCCTCTGCAAAATGGCTTTACCCGCGCCCCTAACATACATTCCCTCGCAGAATATTTCTGGGAATCTCCTAAGGAGGTCTCCTGCGTGCTCATGATCAAGTCCAAGCCCGCTGGTGCCGTCAGTGCCCTGACGCCTAGGCCTCAGGACCGCGTGGCTGGGCGCCGTGCTCTCCGCTGAGGCTGTGACCTTGGGCGCCGTGCTCTCACGCTCCCCGGTACTGGTAGCAGCTGACCCATGAGCTGTTACAGGAAACGCTGTTCTTCTGGGTACCGTCACCCCTGCCAGGCACCAGCACCCCTCTCTGCCGTTCTGCATGTCACCATTATCTTTTGAGCTGCCCCAACAGCCAAAGCAGGTCTTTGCCCATCACTCCCTCTGATTCAGGGCACGTAGCGGATGGTGCAGATGCTCTGCCATTGTTCTGCCACGTGTTTCCATAATACCCCGAACCATCAAAGTACCCAGGCTACATGGGGTCTGGGGCCTAGAGGTAAGAGGAGGAATGGATTTTTTTCCCCCTTTGGAGATCCCTTTGCTAGGGATTTAGGCAAAATGACTTCCATCTTCTTTGACACCCTTAGGGCTTGGCCATGGGTCCAGTGGAGCTGGCTTGGAAGGTCATCTGAGAAGCAGAATCTTCTCTCCTCCCCCTAAGAGAAGACAGGCTTGTTTGTGGCGTCAGGCGCATTTTGCCTGGTTCCCTCCTTCCCTCAGAATGATTGTTCCTGTTCCTGTACACACACACACACACACACACACACACACACACCCTCCGTCCTCAGCAGAGGGCATTTGATTAGGCCATCCCCGCCCCCAGCACTCACCATATACGCCCAGCCAGGCTCACCTAACTGCCCCACTTCATGACAGGTGAACGGCAGTTCCAGTTTGGAGGAGGAGAGACTGAATTTTGTGTCACTTTTTTTTTTTTTTTTTAAGGGGTATTACATTTACGACATAAAAAACTCAAAAGGTACTATCAATCTCTTCCCCTACCTTTTTTTTTTTTTTAATGGAAATGGTAACATACCATGTACACTGTTCTGCACCTTGCTTTTTAAAATTTCGCTTCAGCTTCCTTATTCTTCCTACAGCTGCAAAGTAGCTTATATGAATATTATGTGAATATACTATAGTTATTTAACTGGTCCCCTATAGATGGAAAGTGGGTTATTTCCAGTGTCTTGCTATTAAACTACAATGGAGAACTTGGACATACCTCTTTTCAGACATGGGCAGTTATATCCACAGGCTCAAGGCCCAGGGTGAGATTGCTGGATCAGAGGATAAGTAAATGTGTAATTGTGGAAGAGATTGTCAAGTTCCTTCCCATAAGGGTTGCTCCTGTTTGCATTCATATGATTAATAGCTGAGTCCCATTTTCCTCCTTCAGTTTCATCACAAGAATGTTGCCAAACCTCTGGATTTTTGTCAGCTTTGATAGGTGAGGAGTAGATTCTCAGCATAGTGGGTGTGTGAGAGAGAGAGTGATGGTGGTGGTGGTGGTAGAGGGGAACCCCTCAAGGTGTCCTGGCACAGTTTCTCGTCTAACAGCAAGCACTCATTAATGTCGTTCAGTGGCAGTACAAGCCCCCACCAGCTTTCTCATGGTTGGTTTGCTCGAAATGTAGTTTAAAATTTTATTTTTAATTAACATACAGTAAAATTGACTTTACTTTTGGTGTCTAGTTCTATGAATTTTAACACGTGTATAGACTTGAGTAACTACCACCACAATACAGAACCCTTCCATCATCCCCATCAACTCCTTCCTGCTACCCCTTTGTACCCTCCCCGCTCCTTACACCACTGATCTGTTTTCTGTCACTGTAGTATTATCTTTTAGAGAATTTCAGAGAAATAGAATCACACAGGATATAATCCTTGGAGATTGGCTCTTTTCCCTCAGCATAATTTCCTTGGAGATTTCATCCAAGTTGTTGCGTGCATCAGTAGTTTGTTCCTTGTTCTTGCCAAGAAATATTCCATTGAATGGATGTACCACAATTTGTTTACCCATTTACCATTGAGTGGCACTGGCGTTTCCAGTTTGGGGTGATTTTTAATAGAACTGCTATAGACATTCATGTACATATATTTGTGGGGACATAAGTTTTAATTTCTCCTCAGCATAGTTTAATTTTTTTCTTATAAGTTTAAGCATATTTTCATATGTTTAAGTGGCATTATATGTCCTTTTCTACAAACTACTCATTTCCTTCACTGAATTTTCTTTTGTTGCTGATGATTTTTATTATTTTAGACAAGCTGACTTGGCTGACAGAACAGTCAGGATGAAATGTTTAGCATTCAGTTAAAAAAATGCAGAACTGAAGACTTAGATTTGAGACTTACACTGAAGGGAAATGAATAGGTGAAACCAACGGCCTAGATAAACTTTTAGGGCAGAGAAAATACACAAGGTTTGGGGACAGAATCTGTGGAAATGCCCATGTTTAATATATGGAAAGAAGAAACAAAGAAAGAGACATCTTAGAGGTCAGAGATGGGCCAGGACAGTGCGAGATAACCATGATAGAAGCTAAATATTAAAGTCTGCTCTGCAAAAGGTTTACATCCACAGGGCACAGTGTTCAAGAGGAAGAGAGAACATCTCTCTCCAAGAATTCCAAGCAAAACCCTTGAAATTCATTCCGATTGGCTTGGCGTAGGTCACATGACCACGCCCTCACCAGTCACTGTGGCTCTCATATGGTGTGATGATTGGCCCACCTAGGTCATGTGCTCCAAGTCCCTAATTTCACAGAAATTCATGGATCCTCAAGGGGAGATAGGAGGTTGTTTGTTCGAAGACTTAGATGCTAAAGAAATAATTAAAGGATGTCTAGTAAGTGGCCCTGGAGAGAGGATGTCATCTGAGTCTGCGGGTTTAGACAGCAGTGAGCGTCAAGTCAAGGTAGGGGAGGCTACAGGTGTAGAAAATTCAGAGTTTGGCTTACTCTTGCTAACCAGAAAGCCATGTGGCACCACCACATCCAAAACGTCTTCTCGAACCACTCCAAATAAACGTACCCTCTAAGCCGACAACAGTGTGCTTGCAGTGAGAGCGTGGCTCCCCAAAAGCCAACTCTCCCCTCCAGCCAACTGCAGCCCTAACCCCTGCTGCAGAGAAAGGAGGCTCCAGCTGGGAAGATGGTGACAGTACGTGTGCTGTAACATGAAATTAAAAAGAATGTAAAACTGGCGGAGCAATGTGATCATAGCTATGTATTAAGAAAACAAATGTAGATAAGCTGGAAGAAAATATGTAAAGTGAATGGCATGATTGCATCTGACAGATGGGTGGTGTTTATTTTTTCCTAGTTTTGACAACTTTACATGTTCTTTAAAAATACTGTGAATTAAAACAGTTTAAATATCAAAGCAACCATATTTGACTCAAGACTAGACCTGTATGCAAGTGGGCACTCCTTCACTCACCTTTTTCTCTTTCCTCCTCCCAGGACGTGGTGGGTGGCGTCCTGATGACAGCGCTCATCATCGCCATCACCTACCCTGCCTGGACCCTCATTGATCACCTGGACTCGGCCAGCCCCCTCTTCCCTGTGTGCGTCATTGTCGTGCCGTTCATCTTGTGTTACAATTACCCGGTGTCTGATTACTACAGCCCAACCAGGGCGGACACCACCACCGTGCTGGCCGCCGGGGCTGGAGTGACCCTAGGATTCTGGATCAACCACTTTTTCCAGCTCGTGTCCGAGCCCACCGATTCTCTCCCTGTTATTCAGAACATCCCACTGCTCAGCACAGGCATGTTTGTTTTGTGTCTGTCCAAATTTACTGTGGGGATCGTGTTGATCCTCTTGGTCCGTCAACTTGTACAAAAGCTCTCACTTCAAGTATTATACTCCTGGTTCAACGTAGTTGTCAGGAACAAGGAGGCCAGGCGGAGACTGGAGATCGAAGTGCCTTACAAGTTTGTCACCTACACATCAGTTGGCATCTGTGCGACGACCTTTGTGCCAATGCTGCACAGATTTTTGGGATTACTCTGAGCCCACTGGACATGAGAGCCCACATATAGGAAAGCTGTTGGGTGGGCAAATATTGACAACTCATTTTCATTAAAAAAAAAAAAAGTCCTAAGTCATGTGTCTATTCTGCTGATATCTGATTAAATGATGCTGCTGTACAAAAGGGAAAGTGTCTCCTAGGGGCCCTCAGTCGGTAAGGGCTGTGCTAGAGTGGGACTCGGGCTGGAGCCACGGTCAAGTTCTGTTACACGGGATTTGGATCTAGCAGCGGGATGGCAGGAACTGTGGCATGGCTTAGGAAGGGCAGCAAGCCCCACTGCTCCTGGGAGAGTCGCCAGAGATGGGGCTGACCTGGGAGGCTGGAGGAAGAGCTGTCTCTTTTCAGTAGGACCTCACCTTGCACTGAGGCTCATTTCCAAAATTGGAACTTGGATCCGGTAGAAAGTGTGGCACAGCGTGAAACTGTCTTCCTTGGACAGGGTGACTGTGCTGCTATTATGATGCAGTTAGACTGTGCCTGCTTGGGTGGCAGCCCCACTGTGAGGTGAACCTTCCAGTGAGGAGATGCATGACGGTGGCAGAGCTGTGAAGTCACGGGGAAGAGCCTGCTTTCCTTAGGAGTCTGTGTTGCTTCCTCCTGCTCTAGCGTCTATATTGAAACAGCGATCTGCTCTTCCTCATTTAGATCTTTTGCAGGATTCCAGGTGCCACTACCGTCCTCTTCTGATCCATGAAGCCTTCCTCTGGAGGCTCATGGCATCGGGGCTTCGCTGAGCGCCCCACGCTCTCTTGTCTCAGAGTGGCTTGGGACAAGCCCTCTGCCCCTTTTCAGCTTTCTCGGCTTCGCAGAATGGATGAAGTTGGTCCGTTCTGGGGCCCGACAAGGAGAGGACAGGCCTCCGTGGCACTGACCCTCCATTTCCCAGGTACTTTCTGTAAGTCTGCTTTCTCGTCTACTAAGCGAGTC
>JAQZBX010051391.1:0-19400 GCA_029593785.1 Cabassous unicinctus | reverse complement strand
TCTCCTTAGTTGGGAGGTTTTTGATGACTAATTCTATTTTGTTAATTGTGATTGGTCTATTGATTTCATCAATTTCTTCTTTCATCAATGTAGGCTGCTTGTGTGTTTCTAGGAATTTGTCCATTTCCTCTAAGTTATCTATCTTGTTAGCATAAAAGTTTTCAAATATCTTCTTCTGGTGCTCTTTATTTCGTTAGGGTCAGTGGTGATATCCCCTTCCTCATTTATTTTTTTATGTAGTTTCATCTTCTCTCTTTTTTTCTTTGTTAGCTTAGCTAAGGGTTTTTCCATTTTATTAATCTTCTTGATGAGCCACCTTTTGGTTATTTTTTTCTAGTACTTTCTTATTTTTGTTTTCACTTAACTCTGCTGTAATCTTTGTTATATCCTTCTATTTATTTTTTTAGGGTTATTTTGTTGTTCTTTTTCTAATTCATCCAGACGTGTAGTTAGGACTTTGATTTTACCTTTTCTTTTTTACTACAGGCATTTATGGCTATAAGTTTCCTTCTCAATATAGCTTTTGCTGCATCCCATTGATTTTGATACATTGTGCTGTAATTTTCATTCATTTTTAGGTAATTACTGATTTATTTTTGATTTCCTCCTTGACCCACTGTTTGTCTAAGACTGTATTGTTTAACTTCCATATTTTTGTGCCTAATCTGGTTGTTCTATATTCTGCATCTCCTCTGGCTTTTTAGTTTGTTCATTGGACTGCACCATATCTTCCTTTTTTTTTTTTATGTCTTGTAATTTTTTGTTGGTGTGCAAGCATCTGTTTAACTTGAAGGGTTTATTCAGTTGATTAGTTTATCTCTCTACTCTATGTTTTTATTTTGTTGTTGTTTTTTATGTGTGGTAAGGTATCACTTTGAAACTTCATTTCTTTTATTCTACTTCCTTCCTGTTTTCTGTGTTCCCTTGGAAAAAAGTTAGGACCAGAGAAAAGAAAAGAGGTAGGAAGAGAAAAAGAATAATAGTAATAATAGTAAAAGGTAGGAGAGAATTCATACAAGGTTTTGGATGATGAATAATTAACATGAGTAAGAATTACAGAAGAATAAGATTTGAAAAGTGGAATAGAAACAATGAAATGAGAAACAGTACAGAGAAAAATATATACAATGAATTAAAAGCCAGAATGATGAAAGAGGAAAAGAAAAAAGAAAAGAGATAAAGAAAAAACATTAACAACAACAACAAAAAAGAAAACACAAAAAGAAGAGAGAAAAAGAAATAAAAGCAAGAGAAATTGAACACAAAACAAAAAGAGGTGGAGTGAATGAACAGACACAAAAAAGAGAATATAGAAAGATGACAGAAAGAAAAGAAGTAGCAAGTAGGTAGAAAAAATCAGTAAAGGAAAACAAACAATCAGGGAAACAAAGGAAAGGGAAACATAAAAAGGAAAAACAAGACAAGCATCTCATTTAAAAAATGGAGAGTGAAAGGATAAAAAAGAGAAAAAAATTAAACATGGAAAAACAGCCTTCCTTCTCAGAACCCTAAGGATCTTCTCAGGCTGCTTTTGTTCATCAATCAATCACCCTGCAACCTGCCCTCTATAGGCTTTGAACTAGGTTTTAGTGAGTAAAATAAGGAAAATTTAAAAGGGAACCTTTTTTAAAAATAAGAGATCCAGGAAAAGCTAATATAAAGAGAATGTCTACATGTTCCCTGTCATAAAGTTTCAGCTGGCTACCTGATAACCTGATGGATCACTTCTCTGAGAAGAGCTGGGAATTGAAACAGGGACTTCATATATGTAAGGCAGGAATTCTTCCACTGAGCTAACCTGTCTCCTTAGGTTAGTTAGCCTTTCAGAAGGCCCTATGCCCCCTTTCCCTTGGTCAAGTTAGATTCCTTGCAGTTTGCCAGAGTCCTGCTGACCAGGCTGTCCTGTTTGTCTCTGCTTCCTCTCTAATCAAATTTCTCTTTACTTGGGCTGCTAGGTATGACAGCCTGCTGAGGAGATTCCCCCTACACTCTCACTGTTGAGTTGGGGTCCCGTCTGATATTCAAAGGGTGCTCAGCTGGCCAAACTCACCACAAAGAAATCACCTTTCATCCTCCCAAACTCCTTTTCCTCCCAGGTAATCTACCTTCAAAATCTGTATGGAACATGGAGCCAGAGGCTCCACCTAGGCTATTTGTCCTAAGGGTGGGGTATATATGCCATTTCCATCCACAAGATTGTGCAACTCACGGTTTTCCTTTGGCTTCTTTATCTTTTCAGTACCCTCCTAGATGACTCAGAGCACCTTCCCATTCTACATATATTCAAAGCAGTTGCTCTCCTCTCAGTTAGATGCAATCCTTGAGAAGGTTGTTGGGGTTGGGAGCCTTTCCCAGAGGCTGGAAGGTTCAATGACTCACTATTTTGTTGAGTTGTTTTGGCGTCTTCATCTTTATGACCCTCACTCTCCTAGGAATTATGAAGCAGGGTCCTGATCTGCTGTATCCCAAAGCAGGTCGCCAAGGCAGACTTTGGCTCTTTTTCCATTATTTTAGTGAAAGCTAAGTCTTATCTGCCAAACTAAATAGCCATGTTACAACAATCCCAGAAGCTGCTTCTAATGTCTAGATATTAACAGCAGTGTGGTTGCCTCATGGTTGTTTTCTTTGCATTATGTAGTAAAGAAGACGTGGGTGGAGCTCAGATTGCAAAACAAAACACAAAAAATTATGTAAAAAAATATGGTGCATTTTAATTTCTCTTTCTCTAACATCTTTTTGTGAATATTAATTGACATTAAACTGCATCAGTTTTAGTAAAAATTTCTGAGTTTCCAATAAAGTCCTTTCCTACAGAATTTTTAAAAAGTTAACAATGTTGTTAAGCAACTTCTGCTGTGATAAAGTGTCTTATGTCTGGAATGATGAGCTAGTTATTGTTAGTGGTCATAGGGAGTGGGGAAAGGGTGGCCTTTTATTCAGATTTTGTACCAGAACCACATTCTCATTCTCAATGTTTTTAATTCAACAAATGACCATATTCTATGAAATAAAAGGTGAAAGAGTGTTGAAATTTTAAAAAAGAGTGAAAGAGAAGTATATATATATAAAAATATTGCTAGGTGTAAAAAAACCCACCAAATGTCATAAATGTTATTAATTATATAAAGCAAATTTTAAAACTACAAAACTAGGAAAAATCTATCATTTATCTATCTACCTATCTAGTTTATGTAGCCCATTAAATAGTTTTAAATGAAGTAAAGAAAGTTTTGGAAAAAAGGGAAAATTCATGAACTTGATAATATTTGCCTATAAATAGAAAAAGAGAGGTTTCAATTAATAGAAACATAATTTGATTTACTATATTTATTTTAATAAATAAAGTATATATGACCAAACTTGTTTCAAGGTGGGTGATAGAGATACAGTGTTTATTTATTATACCACTGTGTGTGTATGTGAATAGGGTCTTTCAAATATTTTAACAAGTGAAATTTAGTGATTCAGAGATTACATTAGATTCAATGATAAGGAATATAAGCCAGAGTATTTTCTATTTTGCCAAGATAACCTTCTTAAATAGCAGAACCACATCTTAGAGTGCAAAATATTTCTTGGAATATTAGCCATATGCTTCCAATGAGAGATTGAGCTGTAATAAAAATCATCAACATGTTTAGTGTAAAATCAGTAGTTTTAAAAACAAAATCTTTACACTGTTTAAGGAATTTTAAACAGAGAAAGAATTTATCAGAGCTGAGCAGGTAATAATTATATTGTCTTGAACTTGTAAAGTACATCATACAGAGCATATCTTTGGCCACGTGAATGATATGATTTAGGGGAAATCACAGAAGAACCAGCAACATGATCTTCATGTGAATATTTGTACCATAAAAAAGGAGCCTCAAGTAGTTAAGTTCATTGTATTGAGTAGCTTTAAGTGGGTAACAGGCTTGATAATGTCTTCTTGGTTTCATACAATTTGTCATTTACTGTATTATTTTCCTTTATTTTATTTAGGAGCCTGAAATATCCCAAGCACATATTAAGTATAAGAAATATCAAGATAAAGAAGTAAAACTTGTGTTCTGCCTAAATGGAGTGAATATTTTAGAGAATAATATGCCTGGTATCAGTCTTTTTTTTAAATTTTCATTTCCATTTTATTTAAACAATAGTTAGATTACATGAATGGTACATAAAAAATATAGGGAATTCTCATTTGCCCTACTCCTTACACCTCCCACTCTTCCCCACATTAACAACATCCTTCATTAGTGTGGTACATTTGTTACAATTGATGAACACACATTGAAGGATTGACAATAAGTGTGGATTATCATTTACATTATACTATAAACTCTCTCCCACACATTTTTTGTAAGTTATGAAAAGATATATAATGGCCTATATCCATCACTGCAACATCATTCAAGACAATTCCAATGTCCCAAACATGCCACCATATTACACCTATATATATATTTTGTAAAGATACTTAGGTTACATAAATGTTACATAAAAAATATGGGGGATTCTCATAAACCCCAGTCCCCACACCTCACACATTGTCCCACATTAACAACATCCTTCATTAGTGTGGTACATTCATTGCAATTGATGAACACAATTTGGACCATTGCCACTAAGCATGGATTAAATTTTATAGTGTAGTTTACACTCTCTCCCACCCAATTCTATAGGTTATGTCAAGATATATAATGGCCTGTATCTGCCATTTTAATGCAATTCAGGACAATTCCTAAGTCCCAAAAGTGCCACAACATTACACCTGTTTTTCCCTCTTCCTGCCCTCAGAACCTCCAGTGGTCACTGCCCCACATCAATGATATAATTTCTTCCCTTGCTAGAATCACAATAAGTCTATAGTAGAATACCAGTAAGTCTACTTTCGTTCATAGTTAATTCCCCAATCCTGAGGATTCTGGGATGGTGATGTCCACTACACTTCTAATTGAAAGAAGGCTGTGATTCATTAAGTCCAATGGATAGGACTCTTGCTTGCAGTTGTAGACTGTCTTTGTTTCTTGGTATGGTATTTGTCCATCATCACCTCCTTGTTAGCTGTCCTGGGTGAGACCTATAAACTGAGAATAGCTGTTGCAACTCCTTTGAGATTCAAGGCCCAGCTGGCACATGGAAAGTTCAAAGATTTAAGTCTCTTGGACATACAACTGCCAAGTCTAGTACTAATTATATGTTCAAAAAGATGAACAGAAGAGCCATGTGTAGGGAAACCACAACTGATTCCAACTTTTGAGATTTAATTAGTTCACCCTTCCATTCTAACATTTATTCTCAGTTAGTCAACAAATATGTTTAGTATGTTTATGTTTCCTGGATATTAATAAAGCTACCTATACAAGGGTGAACTCTTCTGTCATTCCTGTTTCTATTTTAAAGCAGAAGGATTAGAATATGATACACAGAACACAAAACAAACCTTTTTGTATTCAATGTGTATAATTTTTAAAACTTTTAATTTTAGTAACATATATAAAAGTCAAATTTTCCTACTCTATCATCTTTCAAGTGTACAATTCAGTGGTATTAAAAAATTCACAAAATTCTCCTACAGTCATCCACACACATAGCTCAAAAATTTTCATTACCTCAAATTTGAATCATGCAACAATTAAGCTATAATTCCCTGACTATGGTTCTTGATAACCTGTGGTCTACTATATGACTCTATGAATTTACCTATTCTAGGTAATTCATGTAAGTGAGAACACAATTTTCATCTATTTGTGTCTGGCTTTAATTTACTCAACATGAAGTCTGCAAAGTTAATCCATGAAGTGACGTGTATCAAAACTTTATTCCCTTTCATGCCTGAATAATATCCCAGTGTATGTATATTCCACATTTGTTTGCTATTCATTTTTTTAATTAAATATTGAGATGCTTCCACATTTTTGCTATTGTGAATAATGCTACTATGATGATTGTTGTACATATATTTATTTGAATCCAGCTTTCAAGTTTGGCTAAACACAAAGAAATGAGATAGCTAGGGAATATGGAAATTCTGTGTTCAAGTACTTAAGGAATTGCCAGACTTCTTTCCACAGTATGTGTACCATTTTACAAACACACCAGCAATGTACAAGAGTTCAAAATTCTCCACATCTTTATCAACCCTTGATATTTTCTGTTCTTTTAATACTAGCAAACATCATGGGTATGAAGTGGTATATCATTATGGTTTTTATTTGCATCTATTTGATGAACAGTGATGTTGAGCATTTATTTCTTATGCTTATTGGCCATTTGTATATCTCTGAAAAAATGTCTATTCATGTCACTTGACCATGTTTAAATTGTGTTATTTGTATTTTTGTTCTTGTATTGTATCAGTTCTTTATATATTCTGCATATTAAACCTTTATCAGATATATAATGTGATAGTACCCCAGAAAAACATAGTCTTAATGTTGACCTAATCATGTGGATGTGAACAAATTTTAATTAGTACATTTTCATAAGGCTAGGTTAGTTAAGATGTGAAACACCTCAATCAGGATGGGTCTTAATCTATTACTGGGTGCTATATAAGAAAATGATATTCAGACAGAGAAAAAAAAAAGGCACAAATAGAGCAGCCTGAAACTGAAATCAATGGCAACTGGCAGAGACGGGAGAGACCAGGAAGTAGAGCTATGTACTTTGCCATGTATCAAGCTAAGGTCCAAGGGACAGTACTCCCTCAGCTTTTCAGTTTAACTTCAGGTGCTTTTTGATTGCAAAATAAATGAAAAAAAAAATACACTGGAGGAATATAACAGCAGATTTGAGGAAGCAAAAGAAAGGATTGGTGAGTTTGAAGACATGGCCTCCAAAAGCAAATATTCAAAAGAACAGATGAAGAAAAGAATTGAAAAAATTGAATAGGGTTTAAGAGAAGTAAATGACAACTAGATATGTAGAAACATACATGTCATGGATTTCCCAGAAAAAGAATAAAAGGGAAAAGTGGCAGAAGGAATATTTGAACAAATATTGACAGAAAATTCCTAACCCTATGGAAAGATATAGTTATCAGTATGCCAGAATAAACAATGTACTCCTTTTTGAATATCTGACTAGATAAACTCTGAGACACTTACTAATCAGAATGTCAAATGTCAAAAACAAAGAAAGAATTCTGAGAACAGCAAGAGAAAAGCAATGCATAATATACGAGGGATAACCCATAAGATTAATTGCTAATTTCTAATCAGAATTCATGGAGGTAAGAGGGAATTGTATGAGATATTTAATACACTGCAAGAGAAAAGCTGCCAGTCAAGAATCTAACATTTGCCAAGATGGTTTTTCAAAAATTAGGTGGAGTTTAGACTACTAACAGATACACAGAAACTGAGAAAACTTGTAACCAAGAGACTGGCCTTTGCAGGAAATACTAGAGTGCTATAGCCAGAAAATACAGGAAAGAGATGCTTGGAAGAGTGTCTAGAAATGAAGAGTATATCAGTATAATATATCTAAATGTGTAAAAATGTGGTAAAAATAAAATATGATAGATGAAACCCAAAAGTCAACATGGGTGAAATAAGAACCGCTTTAACCATAATAACATTGAATATTAATGGATTAAACTCACCAGTCAAAAGACACAGCCTGGTGGAATGGAAAAGAAATTATGAGCCATCTATGTGCTGTTTATAGGAGACTCCCCTTAGACCCAAGGAAATCAATAGACTCATAGAGAAAGGCTAGAAAATGATACTCCACGCATGCAGTAACAAAAAAAAATGTAGTATCTATACTTATATTGAATGAAAAAGACTTTATAAGCAAAACTGTTATTAGAGATAAGGAAGAATATTATTTATTAATACAAGGGGC
The DNA here is from genome assembly GCA_029593785.1 of Cabassous unicinctus. Classification (NCBI taxonomy): domain Eukaryota; kingdom Metazoa; phylum Chordata; class Mammalia; order Cingulata; family Chlamyphoridae; genus Cabassous; species Cabassous unicinctus. The sequence continues at coordinate 11,564 of JAQZBX010051391.1, read as the reverse complement.
AAGTCACGAGAAAAAAATAATAATTATAAATATATATGCACCTTACCAGGATGCCCCAAATTAAATGAGGCAAAGACTGGCAAAACTGAAGGGAAAAATAGATGTCTCTACAATGAGAATTAGAGACCTCAATACACTGCTCCAAGCATTGGATAGAATATCTATGAAGAGGATCAATTAAAAAACTGAGAAATGAAATATATTGATAAACGGCCTAAACCCAATAGACATATACAGAACATTTCACCCCAAAACAGCAGGATATACATCCTTCTCACCTGCTCACAAATCTTACTCCAGGATAAACCATATCTTGGGTCACAAAGCTGACCTCAGTAAATTCACAAGATTGAAATTATACAAAGTACTTTCTCTTATCATAATGCAATAAAATTGGAAATCAACCAGCAGCAGAAAAAGGAAAATTTCACAAATACATGGAGATTAAGCAACACACTTTTAAATAATCAAGAGGTCAAAGACAATATTGTAAGAGAAATCAACAAATATATTGAGACAAATGAAAATAAGAGCACAGGATATCAGAACCTATGGGATGCAGCAATGGCAGTGCTGAGAAGGAAAATTATAGCCCTCAATGTTTACATTAAAAAAGGAAAAAGCTAAAATCAATGACTTTAATACATAGCTGAAGAAGTAGTAAAAATCAAAAAACTATTCACAAGCATGTATAAGGAATGAAATAACAAAGATCAGAGCACTAATAAATGAAATTGAGAACAAAAACAACAATAAAAAAAACAGAGAGAATTAACAACACCACAAGTTGGATTGGACACCTAAATATCATTAAGATGTCAATTCTACCCAAATTGATATATATAGATTCAATGCAATCCTAACAAAAATTCCACCCACAATTTTTTTTAAAAAACAAATAGAAAACATAATTATCGAATTTATTTGGAAGTTTAAGGGGCCCTGAATAGCCAGAAACATCTTAAAAAGGGAAAGCAACATTGAAAAGCTCCCACTTCCAAACTTTAAATCATGTTACCTAGCTAAAATGGTAAAAACATCATGGTACTGGCATAAAGACAGACACATAGACAAATGGAATGAAATTGATGGTTGAGAAACAGACTCTCACATCTATGGTTAAGTAATTTTTCACAAGGCTCACAAACCCACCCAGAGGGGCAGAATAGTCTAATTAGCAAATGGTGCTTGGAGAACAGGATATCCAAAGCCAAAAGAAAGAAAGAGGACCACTATCTCTTTCCTTATATAAAAATTACCTCAAAATGGATCAAAGACCAAAATATAAAAATAGAACCATAAATGTCCTAGAAGAAAATATAAGAAAACATCTTTAAGACCTAGTGAAAGGTGGTGGATTCTTTGATATTACACTGAAAGAATGAGCAATGAAAGAAAACATCGATAAATGGGGGCTTTTCAAACTTAAACACTTTTGTGATTCAAAGGACTTCATGAAGAAGGTGAAAATGCAGTGCAGCCAAGGGGAGAAAATATTTGGAAAACAGATATCAAATAAGGGTTTTATTTCCATTTTACATAAAGTGATCATACAACTCAACAATAAAAGAGTAAGTAATTCAATTAAAAAACAGGCAAAAGACTTAAATAAAAATTTCTCCAAAGAGAAATTAGAAATGGTCAAACAGAACTTGCAAAAATGTTAAACATCAGTAACTATAAGGGAAATGAAAATTAAGGAATGAAATATCACTTCACACCACATAGAATAGGCATTATTTAAAAAAACAGAAAACAATAAGTGCTGGAGAGGATGTGGGGAAATAGGAACATACCTTCACTTTTGGTGGGATTGTAAAATAGCACAGCCTCTGATGAATACAGTTTGGCAATTCTGTAGTAAGTTAAATATAGAATTGCCATATGATCCAGCAGTTCCTCTACAAGGAATATATCTGGAAGAATTGAAAACCTTGACACAGACATTTGCACACCAGCATTCATAGTTTCGTTATTCACAATTGCCAAAAGATGAAAAAACCCAAGTGTTCATCAGGCAATGAGTGAATAAACAAAATGTGGTATATGTGTAGAATGGAATGTTATGCTGCAGTAAGAGGAAATGAAATTGGAACACATATGAAAACACTGATGCATTTCAAAGATATTATGCTAAGTGAAATAAGCCAGACACAAAAGGACAACTATTGCCTGGTCTCACTAATGTGAACTAAATAGAGCATGAAGTTAAAAACTAGAGTATAGGCTATTAAAAGATAATAGAAGGGTTGACAAGGACTTAGTGTATGTAGAAGTTTTAATTAACTTGACTGTGAAAGTTTGGAAATGGATAGAAGTGATGGTAACACGTTATAGTAAGCAGAACTAATGCAGCTGGTTATAGATGGGATTGTGACTGAAAATGTTACTCTAGGGATGTAAATGTCAATTGAAAGAAAGCTAGAGAATAATCTAGGGACTGAATAATACAGTAAACCCGGAGGTGGATGAGAAATGTTTGAGATGGTACAAATGCAAGAATGTCCTTCTGTGAATTAGAATAAATGTACATTACTATTGCAGGGTCATATGAGTGTGGAGAAGCATGGGAAAAATATAATTAGTGTAGCTTATGGACTAGAGTTTATAGCAGTACTGTATTATTCTTGCATCAATGTCAAAGATATATTGTGTTAATATTTGGGATGTATGGAAAAAATATGCCGAATGTACACTATGCACCATAGTTATTTGTAATAGTCTGATATCTCAAAATCTGTGACAAATGTTCCACAATGGTGTGGTACGTTGGTGAAGGGATGTCATATGGGGATTCCACATATGTGCATGATTGTTTTGTAATTTCACAACTTTTGTAATAAAAATATATTTTAAAAAAATAATTTTAAAAAGAAGGAATAAAAAAAATCAGTTAGCTAGATGAAGGCTTTATTTTTGAATGCTTTATTTTTTTCCCCATTTTCCTATGTTTATGCCATTACTTAACTGTTTTGTTTACTCTAGCTGTGCTGTGGCTGTTGAAATCAGGACATGTGGTAGGCTTACTTTTATACCCCCGTGACAGACATATTTTTAAACTTTATCTGCATTTCTGTGGGTATTATCTCATGGAAATGGGATTTTTATAAAACGCTATACTTATTTCAGGTGCGGCCCTACTGAATCAGTGTTGGCCTCAATCCATAGTACAAGAGTTTGCAGAAAAAATTTGGATGGAGTTGGAGAAAGTAACAGGGAGAAAATAGATGGAAGCCACCAATGAAAACCAGAAAACCAGACACAAGGAGAGAGATTACTATGTGACAGAAGGCAGAGATGTAAACCAGGTGATCCCAACAATTGTAGAAATGCCACTACCAATAGCTTTAGACTTTGGAGAGACGGCATTGCTTTTCCAATGCCTTGATTTAACTATGAGGCAGTATATAATTGTTGTTTTAGTTTATAAATTGTGTAGGATTCATCACAGATGCCTGACAACGTATGTGAAACTTTATTCTTCTTTTTCAATATGTTTTTGCTATTTAAGAAACCTTGAAATTCCATATATATTCAAGGAATGACTTTTCATGTCTTTAAAAAATCAGTTGACCATAGGCATTGTTTTAACAAGTGTCCAGGTCATGTAGCTGGATAGCATTTTTTGGGCTGTTTCTCATTTAAGGAGAGGAAGCCCGGGCCTTGGGTTCCCACAGTCCACACCCAAGTAGCAGCTGGCATTGACCAGAAGACACATATTGCATCCACATTCCACAGCAACAGCATAAAAGAAAATAGAACAGCAAGTGTCCTCTAACATAACTAGTAGATCTATGAAGACATGTCATCAGAGCCAAGAAAGGATTAACCATCAGATAAGGGTTCGATAGCTAATTTACCAATGTGCTGTATGTGCTCCTCCATATGATTTAAAGCTTGTGAAATATTATGGGAATGATCAGGAGTATATATACAAGGTCCATAATAATAGTTGGGAGTGGTATAAAGCAAAGTATTAATATATTTTATGCCTGCTGTAAAAGCTTAGGCATTAGGCCCCACAGTTTTGACAGCATAAATATCATGCTTCATCCCCAACCCCCACAAAACACCCTGTAACTCTTCCATAGATTATCAATGGTGGGTGGTGTGCATGTATCTCCTTCATTAGGCCAGGCAGCTTTGCACATGTCAACTAATTGAACTAGCAGCAGTGCATTTTTTGCCTCATTTGTGGTGGTATAAAGATACCAGTGGAGAGAAAGATGAGTGATAATAAAGGCTAATTTGCTCATCTCCACCCCAGATAGTACAACTCCTTCTCCTAAATGTCCCATAACCTTAAAATCCAGTTAAGCAGGGACTCTCTAAATTTTTGCCTGTACTTCTACCCTAAAACATCTAAATTGGCAACAGCATAGTCTCTCATAGTCACATGCAAATTTTGCTCTAAGGGTTGGAACAGTTGGACCCCAAGGGACTGATTCTGTAGTGACTTCCACTTCTGTTTATTATGGGATGCACCCTGGGGTGCTCCTCATCTTCCTCCACCACCCACTCCCCCTACTTTTCCTCATCTGAGGAAGAGTCCATAGGTTCCACCCCTTAGTACTTGGACCCCAGGCAAACTGTGGACTCTAGCATGAGCTTATCTGCACACTAAGTTTTTCTAATTGATCATCAACTTGGCTCAGGTAACCAGAAAAACAATCTTTCATCTCTGCCTGTGCTAGGAAGAGGTCACTTTCTAGTTTTAATTCCTCCTCTTTGTAGTGCACAGAGGCTTTCACAATTTCTTCTACCTTGATTCCCACCTGCAGGTCTCCTAGCAAGGGCCCTACTAGGCCACCACTATCCGGTAGTCTTCCCTTTTCTTATTTAAATGCAGCTGCTCAGCTACGTGCTGTAGCACAGCCAATATACTCACCAATGAATTCAGGGAGTCCCCATATTCTCTTGGTGGTCCCCTCATCCAGGGGGGCAGTAAATATATGTACATTGACAGACATATATATTGACTCATTTGTTTAAATAGTTATTAAATCTTTGTGTTCTTGGGGATTTTTCAGAATTTTCTATATAGGATCATGTCATCTGCAATCAGGGAAAATTTCACTACTTCCTTTCTAATTTGGATGCCTTTTTTTTCTTGCCAAATTAGCCTGGCTAGAAAAATTATTTCAATACTGAATAATACTTGTGAACATGTCCATCCTTTTCTTGCCTTTGAATATGATGTTAGCTGTGGGATTTTCATATATGACCTTTACCATTTTGAGTTAATTTCCTAATATTCAAAGACTTTTCAGTGTTTTTACAGGAAGAATTCTGGATTTATCCAAATATTTTTTCCTGAATCAATTTAGATTGTTATGTTTTAAATTTTATTTTTTATGATCTTTTACTTCATTTTATTGAAGTGCATTATATTAATTCAGTTTCTTATATTGAGCCACTATTGAATACTTGGAATAAATCTGGCTTGATCTTGGTGTATAATTCTTTTAACATGCTCCTCAATTTTATTTGTTAAAGTTTTGAGAGTATTCATTTATAAATATTAATATTATTGTAGTATCTTCATCTTGCTTTTGTATTACTGTCATGCTACTCAGTAGAATACGTTAGGAAATTATTTTAGTATGCCAAAGGGTTCCCAATGCAAAGTACAAGAAATGGGTTGACTTTTATATGGAGGATTTATATGGGGCAATAACTTTTAGTTCCAAGGTTGTTTAAGGTACAAACTGAGGCACAATAAGAGATGGTTTCTCACCAAAGTCAGCTGCTGCATTTTGAAGGAAGATGGCCACAAATCTCTGCCAAGATTACAACTCAGCTGATAGCAACAAAGCATAGGGCTTGTCTCTTTCCCGACCTCATATACAGGTCTTAACTGCTTCATACTTTTTCTGAGTTCAGCTGTGTGCTCTCAGACATACAGCAGGCCTCATCTCCTCTTGAGCTACTCCATGGGTCCAGAGTCTTGGTGGCTTCGTGCTTATGTGATCCTCTAGGCCTATCTCATATGGCAGTATTAAATATGGCAGATTCCTTCTCCTGTGTCTGTCTGTCTCTCTCTGTATTTCTCTTTTTATCAGAACTAGCAATGGGGAGGAGACCATCTGAGTCACAGCTCACTGACATAGTCCAAAGGGAAGCACTTAAGTGATCTTATTAAGTAATGTAATCAAAGGGTGCTCAACTAAATTTAATACTATCAAGTGATATCCCACCTACAGAAATAGATTAGGTTAAAAAGAAACTTTCATTTTTTTTATTCATAATATAATCTCAAACTGCCAGAAAAGTATTCTATCTGATTCAATATTGTGAAGGACTGTTGTTTTTGTAATGTTGGTGAAATTCACCAGTGTGACTCTCTGGACTTGTGATTTTCTTTGTTGGGATATTTTGACTACTGATTTGATCTCTATCAGTGGAGGTCTTCTATTTCTTCTTGACTCAGTGTAGGTTAGTTGTATAAGTCTGCCAAAGGGGTACCGATGCACAGTACCAGAAATCTTTTATCTTTTATAAATGGTATTTATTGGTGTAAAAGCTTACAGTCCCAAGGCTGTGGAAAGACCAACTCAAGGTACCAAGAGAGATATTTTCTCACAAAAGTCTACTGCCACATGTTGAAGCATGATGAAAGGCAATCTCTGCCTGGTCTCTCCTTTCTAGGATTCCTCTTCCTTTTAAGTCTCCATAGGGGTCAACTGTAAGCTATCAGGTGAAGGGGTCATCTCCCTCCAGGCCCCTGGATCAAAAATGACAGATCTCTCTCTCTCTCTTCCTGCATGTATTTTTGAAAGAACCTCTGTTTTTATAGGCCCACCAAGAAGGTGGGGACTCAATCTGTTAGGTTTTACTGATGTAGCCCAATCTGAAATTCTAAATTGATTTTATCAAGTAAAATTAATCAGAGGTCTCTCAACTGAATCCAATATAATCAAAAGTGTGTCATACCCAGAAGAATAAATTAATTTGCAAATATATTTTTCCTCTTTTGAGGATTAATAAAATAATGTTGATATTATTGATCTTTACAAAGTAACATCTTTTGACTTCATTGATGTTCTCAATTGTGTTTTATTCACTAGCATTCAATCTCCACTATAATCTTTTTTATGTCTTTTAACTGCTTTCTTTGGGTTTATTATGCTGTTTTGTGTCTTGTACCTCAAATTATGAGGTTGTATCTTCTCTTTTAAGTATTTTCCCTTTATTGGTGCAAGACTTCAGTACTATAAATTTTTCTCTGCTTTTGCTGCATCTCTGCTTTGGCTGCATCTCTGCTTTGGCTGCATCTCTGCTTTGGCTGTACACTGGTTTTGCTGCATCTCTGAGATTTGTTGTCTTCCTTCTGTTCATTCACATCAAGATATTTCATATTACATTTGTTATTTCTTCTTTGATGCACTGATTGTTTAAAGAGTGTACCTTTCAATTTTCATGTATCAGTGAATTTTCCAGTTATACTTCTGGTATTGATATCGTTCATCATTTCAAAGTTGTCAGTGAAGAGTTCTTGTATGATGTCAAATTTGATAAGTTTATTTTCTTCTTTTGTGACCTAACTTATTATGTATTTTGTTGAATAAACTGTGTGCACTAGAGAAGAATGTGTATTCTGATATGGATGGTTGTAGTGTTCTTCATTTATCTCTTAGACCTAGTTTGCTTATAGTATCACTATGGCTTTCCAATTTCTTATCTATATTCTATCTAAATATTCTTACCATTATTAAATGTTGGTACTAATGTCTATTAATAAATCATGGAACCATTTATTTTTGCTTTGAAATTGTCAATATATGTTTCATTATTTTGGGTTTCTGTTGTTTATACTTCTTAGGTCTTCTTGTTAATGACACCTGATCCCTATATGTTTGTACTCATCTGTCCCCTTTAACAATTTTGGGCTTCAAAACTATTTGATCTATTAGTACAGCCACACTAGCTTTCTTTTGGTAACTATTTTCCTGGAATTTTTTCAACCGTTTTAATTTCAACCAAGCTGAATCTTTGAATTCAATTTGAGTTTCTTGTAAAAAGCATACAATATTAACTATTTTTGAATCTCTGTATTTAAGTGTAGAAATTAGTCCATTTCCATTTAAAGGAGTTATTGATAATGCAGAACTTCCTTCTTTCATTTTTGCTCTTGGCACATTTTTTTATTTCTTTTAAGGTCCTAAAATCTTCCAATAATGTCTATTGAGATATCTATTTGATTTTTGTATCGTAGTATTTTGCATAACTTCTCATTTCCTTCTGATTATTTTTCTGTTATTTTCTTTTTGATTACTATTGGGCTTAAATCAAAGATATAAAATCTATAAATGTCTCATTTGATTTGATACCAACTTTGTTACTATATCACACCATCCCATCACTTTTTTTGTTGTTGCACATGCTATATATTATAACTTTATACATTAAATAGCCATAGAGTTGCTATTACTTTTCAAGTATATGATTTTTAGAACTGGTTTAAGTAAAAGTGGAGTGTATACAAAAATACAATACTATATTTTATGAGGATTTATAATTACCCGTATGTTTGCCTTTATCAGAATTCTTTATTTATGCTACTTTCATCTAGTTTCCAGTGCCCTTTCCTTTCTATCTGCAAAACACCCTGTAGCAGGGCTGTAGGACATGTCTAACAGTGATGAACAGTTCTTGTATGGAAATGTCTTAATCTCTCCTTCCAGTTTAAGAATCTCTTACTGAATATAAAATTTTCTGTTGAAATTGTTTTCTTTAAGCAATTAATTTTGTCATCCCACTGCCTACATGCCTCTTATGGTTTGCTGATAAATCAGTCTATAGTCTCATAAGGACTGCCTTCTATGTAACATTTTGCTTTACTCTTCCAACTTTTGGAAAACTCTAATTGTCATTACATTCTACAGTTTTAATGTCCAGGTTTGGTGCTCCTCAAGTTTATCCCCTTTATGGTCACTGGTCTTCCTGAATGTGTGGATATGTCTTTCATTAAATTAGAGAGGTTTTCTGCCATTAATTCTTTGAATATTCCTCCTAATCTTTTCTCTCTTCTTTGGTGATTTCTGTTATTTTATCTTGTCCCTTTCAATGGGCCATGATTCTTTTGTTTTTGTCTTGTAAATTTTGTTTCACAAGGCAAATTTTAATATTTTAATATTTTAACTATGGAGTTTAGACCCTGAGTTTTCTCTTTCTTAAGATGGTACTCAGCTGTTTATATGCCAAATATATCACTGAAAATCAGGAAAAACATAGCAACAGCAAAAAATCAATTTAAAAAAATGTTTTACAGTCTTTTGAAATTTGCTCTGTGTTGGTTGATGTTATCCTTGAGAGTTTAGCTCTCCCATAAAGAAGCTGAACATGAGGCAGAAGTTTGATGTCTAACAGTTTTAGCTTTCATTGCTTGATTCAAGAGGTAGCCTGTTACTGCAATCAACTAATAGTTTTCTAAAGTTTTCAAGAAGATAGTCTGCTCCTTGATTGTAGTGTTTCAAAGATTCTGTGGGTGAACAGACCCTCAAGTGTCTTATGTAGACATTTCTTGCCTGTAAACTATCATAATAATATTGAGCAATAAAATAATTTGTGGGTGTGAATTGGATCCTCAGAGCATACATTAACAATATAATGCAATGAAATATTTATAAAAAACCCATTGGAGAAATAAAATTAAATAAATAATATATAAGCCAAAAGAAGCCCAGGGAGAATTATTAGAAATTTTACATTATATTGTAGTATTAGAAAAATGCAGTATAGCATAAATATAATGCATTGCCTGTACCTTATAATGTTAAAGAAATTCAACATAACTCTTGCTAACATGTCACAAGGTGGGCAGAGCTAGAGATTTAACATTAACCAGATTTAGTTACAACAAAAATGTATAATTATGAACTTCCTAGTTCTTATCTTTACTCACCTCATTCCTTATCTGAACCTTAACATCTATCCTTATCTGAGCCTTGACATCCATACCACCCTCCCATCCTGATCACCTACCCCAAGATTGTCCTAACATGGGTACCATGTATATTTTAAGAATAACTGATGAAGCCAAAAACTAATTTTCCAGACCCCTCTTAGAAATGTCATATTGATTATTAATTTTCTTTATTTCAACTAATATAAAAGCGTGAGAAAAACCCTTAATGTGGAGTCTGATTTGAGACAGTACATCTCTGGTCTCCCACCAGCAAATAGAGCCATGCTTCCTTCCTAGCCTGGATTAGTGTCTGTCATATCCAATCATGCAAAGCAAATGAACCCAGTCGAGCACCACCCTTGCTTCTAATCAACATGATATGAAGTGAAAATAGCTCTTAAATCATTATTTTAATTTTAAGTTGCATAAACACTCTAATACAAGGCCTTGCAATTAAATTTATTATTTAAAAAATTATAATGTCTATAAGAAATAGAAGAATAGTAAAAGGATGTAAAAATAAATCCCTGTACATGTAAGCATACAAAATACAAATGTGCAAGTGCTATTATACATTTAGACCCTTGTATTCTAGAAAAGTAAGTGACAGTATATAATTACAGTAGAGGCAAAATTCATTAAGCTTCATATAACATTAAGAATTGCAAGAATTAAAAGCATAAATAGAAAAGAATGACACTGAATAATTGTCCGGGAAAAAAGTTTTAATTTTGTTGAAATTCAGGTCAAATGAGTCATGTCTCCTTTTTGTTTCTTACTCCTTATCATCTCCCGACCTAATCTTACTATTAGAAATCATATATTGGAAATCCACTGTTTCAGTTTGGTATTACTTATTAATTCCAAAATTTGATATTGGATTATGTTTTTAAAGAGGTCTCTTCCTCTGGATACATTAGATTGCATTGGCCTCAGAGTTTTCACTCTTACTTGTTTAAATTATGATTAATGCTTTGATTGGAACACATCCATTGGATGTTGAGTCCTTACCCTCCTGGTGGGCAGGGACTCACAGAGAAAATCACATAACAGGAGAGGGAGGTCAGAGTTTTGAGCTGGAGCTCAGGAAGTAACCACACAGAAGAGGGCAAAGCAGCTGAGCCTAGAGAGAATCAAGCCCCAGGAAGAGCGACAAGGCCTAGAAAGCCTAACAGCTTACAGCTGACCTTGTGGAGAGAACAGAGCAGCTGAGCCTTGGGAGAGAGACAAGACTTATCCCAGCCTACAGCTGATATTGGAAGAAGTTGGCACCACAGAGCCTTAAGAGTAAAAGGAAGGCTAAACATCGACAGCCATCTTGCTCCAACAAATGGCAACAGACTTTGGTGAGGAAAGTAACTTATGCTTTATTCCCTGGTAACTGTAAGCTTCTACCACAAATAAATATCTTTTATAAAAGCCAAGAGATTGCTGGTATTTTGCTTCAGCACCCCTTTGGATGAGTAATAGACATGCCAATAAAGATTCAGCAGAAAAGATTACTCAAAAAAAAAGTTTTGTAAATTATTATTTCTTTGACTAATATATTATTTGAAAGCACACTTTGTAGCTATTAGTGTGGGTGACTCAGCCAAGGGTACTGCGTTATAAGAAAGACAAGACAAAGAGTTTAAGAGAAAAGCTGGGGTCAGGGGGC
>JAQZBX010051390.1:0-19396 GCA_029593785.1 Cabassous unicinctus | reverse complement strand
CTTATCATTATTATTTCATTTTCCTATTAATTGTATTTGGCTATTGTATTGGCTTTCATTTTTAAAGAAGCTTTGGATCACTGAAGGGTTACAACTGGGGTGGGAGAAGATCATTGGTGGGGGGTGCCAGGGATGGGGGTACATGGGAGGAAGTTCACCTGAACATGCATAAAAGGTATATAAAATTGTTCAAATGCTCAAGGGGCATGGTCACAGTGGGTGGAGAATCACTCAATAAATGAAAGAATGCTGAATTCCTATTCTGGAGAGCTCTGCCACATTCTCCAAGGGAGCAGCAACAGTCCCCCAAGTGCAGGGGCAGTGTCTGGCAAAGGAGGATGATCCACTGATGGGCTCTTGTTATTGATGACTAGCCTTACGAGTCTTTGCTCTTGAAATTGAAATGTAGCCCATTATTATGGGGTGCCTAAGGGTTGCCTCTTGCAAGCCTCCTTGTTGCTCAACTGTGGCCTCTCTCTAAACCAAACTTAGCATATGAATGCATTACCTTCCTCCCAGTGTGGGACATGACTCCCGGGGATGAGCCTCCCTGGCAATGAGGGATTACTACCAAGTGCCAACTGGCAACACGACTAGAAAAAGACCTCAAGTAAAGGGGGGAAAAGGTAAAGACAAATGAATTTATATGGCTAAGAGACTTCAAAGTGAGTCGGGAGGTCATCCCAGAGGTAATGCTTATGCATATCTCAGTAGGACCTCATAGCTTTTGAATGTGGATATCACCCCAAATAGAGGGGCTCCTGAGGGCTCTGGAGACACCCAGGTCCTATATCAGGGCAGATAGCTCCAGAGTTTGGTGCCTTGTCAGTGGGCCCTACTTTGGAATCTGTGCTCCTGAGAGTGATAGAGTTGGACTCAAATATGTCTTCCCTGCACATGGTCCATCTGTCCCTTCTATTCAAACCTATATGTGGTACTGGAGTTTGTAGATGTACTTTCAGAGACTGTAGTCTTTGGGCTGTCCATGTGCCAGCTGGGCCAGGAATCTCGGTGAAGCTGCAACTCCTACTTTACAGCTCAATAGACTCACCCAGGACGCCTGGCGGGGAGATGATGATGGACAACAGCCATCCCAGGGAATGGAGAGAGTCTGCAGCTGCAGGCAGGATAATCCCATCCATGTTATCCATGGGATATAAGCCCACTCTCACTTGGAGGTAGAGTGGACATCACCATCCCTGACTCCTCAGGATTGGGGGAAGAGCTATGGACTAGAGTGGACTTACTGGTATTCTGTTATAGACACATAGTGATTCAAGCAATGGAAAAAATTACAACATTAATGTGGAGCCAGTGGCCACTGGATGCTCTGGGGGCAGGGAGAGGGAAAAGCAGTTGTAATACAGGGTTTTTTTGGGACTTGGGAATTATCCTGAGTGACATTGCAACGACAGATTTAGGTCATTTTACATCAGCATATAACATGCAGAACTGTGTGGGAGAGAATGTGGTCTACAATGTGAACTATGGTCCATGCTTAATGGCAAAGCCCCAGGATGTGTATATCCGTTGCAGGTGATGTGCCACTCTAATGAAGGATGTTTATGTGGAAGGTTGTGGGAGGTGTGGGAGGTGGGGCATATGGGAATCCCTATAAATTTTGTGTAACATTTATGTAATCTAAGCATCTTTTAAAAATAAAAAAAAATTATTATTAAAAAAAGTTAATGAATCTTGTGTGTTGTCCAACTGTCCCAGTTTGTACAGAGCTCAAGGATTTCCAGGATGTAGGATTTTCTGTGCTAAAACCAGGATTGAGGGGTTTCCTGGGCTGTGGGACTTACCCTGCTAAAACTGGGCCAGTCCTGGGAAAAGCAGGACAGTTAATATTCACAGTATTGGCAGGTGCCAGCTCAGTACACATGGGACTGGATTCTGAGGATGCTTCATCAAAGGAGCCAGAAATCAAGATTGAGAGTTTATTGACTTGGACACACTCTTTCTGGATACAGGATTTATCCAGACCCCAGGGAATGGTACAATGTTGCTATTGTAGTAACTTCTAGAGTCTGGAAAAAAGTGAGAGTTCATCCTGAGTGAGGTTGCAATGCCTGATTTTCTATGGCAGGTGACAAAGGAAGGAATTAGAAGGCTCTGGGAAATAGGCATTCTAGAATAGATATGGGAAGGAGCAAGACCCTCCACTGGGTTATATTAAATGGGAAGGTCCAAGAGCTCATCATTCACTAATTCCATTGAGGGTACACTGTTCAGTGAGGAAAAGATATGACCTGCCAGTAACAGTATTGATATATATTTAAATGAGAACACACACACATATTCAAAAAAGTGCAAAAGTGGGAGAGCAGGAAGGAAAAGGCAGTCACCGTTCCCCCAAAAATGCACAATCACATGCCCAGTTTCCAGACCTGAGTCATTTTTCAGATCCAGAACCTGTTTATGAAAGAAGTGGACAGGTTGGAAGGACCCAGCAAGTGTACATTGTAATGATTTTTTCCTGTTCTTTCCCAAATGGACCTCTGGCCATTTACTTGAGTGATTGCACACTGAGAATAGGGTAACATCAGATATTTCGAGGAACGTTGGGTACAGAATCTGAGTTGGCATTGATACCCTGAGATTCTGAATGTCATCATGGAATCCTGGCCAAACTCACTTACAGTGGGTACACTGGACCCACAGACTCATCCAGGGTCGTTTCTGGAGTCTATCAATGTGTTATTAGGATAAGCATACTTGGCAGTTGGAGTAACCGCTACATTGGGTTCTTGGCCTGGTGAGTAAGAGCTGTCATAGTGGGTGTATTAGTCAGCCAAAGGGGTGCTGATGCAAAATACCAGAGATTGGTTGGTCTTTATAAAGGTATTTATTTGGGGTAGAAGTCCACAGTGTTACCAGGTCATAAAGCATAAGTTTCTTCCCTCACCAAAGTCTATTGCCACGTGCTGGAGCAAGACAGCTGCTGACGTTTGCCACGGTTCAGGCTTCTTGGGTCCGTCTCTTCCCGGGGCTTTGTTTCTCTCTGAGCTTAGCTCCTCTGTTTCTACCACAAGGTCAACTGTAGACTATTAGGCTCTTTAGGCTTTGCTTCTCTCCACAAGGCCAGCTGTGAACTCTCAGGCAAATGGCTTGTCTCTATCCTGGGCCTTCTCTCCAACATCAAAACTCCAACATCAAAACTGCTCTCTCTGTCTTTTGCCTTGCCTTTTATATTTGACTCCCCCACCCACCAAGGGGTGGGGCTCAACGCCCTACTGACATGGCCCAGTTAACACCCAAATCACAGCTTAATCATGCCCAGATTAACAGACCAGTTTACAAGCATGATCCAATATCTATTTTTGGAATTCATAATTACATCAAACTGCCAGACTGCAACAGTGGGGATGGCTGAGCAAGAATCTTGAAAACAGCCCCATTTCACTCCTGAACAGGACGGTAAGATACAAACAGAATCACATACTACACAGGGGGTGAAGGGACGGGTTATCAGACATTGAATATGAATAAATATAGTAAGGATGCATTTAATTTGGCAGTTAGGCCCTTGCAGATATTAAATGGATCCCAGAGAATTATTATCTATCGAAACCCCAATTGCAGTTACTGTGCCAGATGTAGTATCTTCACTAGAACAAATTAATATAGCCACGAGTACATGATCTGCAGCCAGTGATCTGGCAAATGTTTTATTTCTTTCAGAAACAGTTTGGATTCATGTGGGACAGATAATATACTATAGTTTTTTTCTTCTGATAATATTTTTGCTAACTCCTACCACCCTTTGTCATAAAATCATCGGAAGAACTCTGAATCTTTCTGAACAACCTGTAGAACATTGCATTGGAGTTGAGAAAAAGGTGGCTAGTACTTGATAAGATACCTGCACTGCAAAAGGAGCAAGATAAATGCTATAATAATTAATGGACCTGCCATTCAGTAAAGTATTTGTGGTTTAGTGATCAGGGACCTGCTGGTTTATCCTGCTCAAAATAAAATAGAAGTTGCTGCATCTCGCATCATCTTTTACAAAGAAGGAAGCACAATGCCTTGTGCTTTTTGGCTTTTGGTGGCAACACATTATACATCTAGGAATATTAATATGGCCCAAAGACTGAGTAACACAGAAGGCTGTCAGCTGTGAGTGGGCTCCATAGCAGGAAAAGACTTTGCAGAGGGCTCAGACTATGGTTCAAGCAACCTGGCTACTGGGTCCAAACAATCTAGCAGGACATTTGGTGTTTGAAATACCAGTGGTGGAAAAGGATGCAGTGTGGGACATTTGGAAAGCCCCAATGTGAGAAGAGCAGTGCAAGACCCTGAGATTTTGGAGCTATCTTATGCCATCTGTAGTGGAAAATTACATATTCATGGAAAAACTGTTCTTTTTGTTCTATTGGGCCAAAGTAGAGATAAAGTACTTGACCAGAGGATACCAAGTGACCATAAGCCTGAAATAGCTGGATTCCTTTGGACGCACCAAGCCAAACAGTTGGGGGGAGGACTGAAGCAATGCATCATAAAATGAAATTGATATATCCAGGACCAAACATGAACAGGACCAGAGGGCACCATCAAGCTGCATAAGCAGTGGCCCCAATTCCCATGTTGCCCACCATGATTTCATCAATGCTCCTCCTTCCTCTCACCCTATGGCCATATTGAGTGGGAGTCTTGTAAAGTTAGCTGAAGAAAGGAGAAAAAGCCCAAGCTTGGTTTTTTAATAGGTCAGTTTAGTATGTGATTACAGCCTCACTCAGAAGTGACCTTGAAAAACAACAGTGAGGGGAAAATCTCTCAGGAGGTGGAATTTCAAGTGGTGCAGCTGGTCATCCACTTTGTTTAACAGAGAGGGATCTTAAGGTAAGAATACATACTATCTCATGGGCAGTGTTGAATGGCCTGGCCAGCTGGTCAAAGGAAAAATGATGGGAAGAATAGAGGCAAAAATATCTGGGATAGAGTTCTGTGGATGTATTTATTAAAGTGGGCACAAAATGTGAAGAAGATTTTTTTAAAAATCATGAATTAAAGCCCATCAGAAAGCAGCTGCCATGGATAAGGCACTACAACAAAATAATTTGGTTAATTGATGCTAGTCAGTCTTTGTTAGCAACCACTCCAGTGCTGGAGCTAAGACACACGAATAAAGTGGTTATGGAAACTCTACATGGGCTTAACAGCATGGTCTCCCACTTACTGAGGTCTACTTAACTATTGTCACCTACTAAAGGAACAACATACTAGCAACAGTGAACAAGTCTGAGCCCCCAGTATGACATTATTCCTTGGGAAACTAATTGGTCCCTTGGTGACAAATTTATTAGGCTCTATCCATCTTCAAAGAGCCAGTGAGTAATTCTCATAAGAGGAGACATGTATTTCAGGTATGAGTTTGCCTTTTCTGCTTGCATGGCCTCCTCTTACATCACAATCTGGAGGCTTACAGAATATTTGACCAAAAGGAACAGAATCCACACAGCATAGCATCTGATCAGAGAACCCACTTTAGAGTGCTAGAGTTGGGGTAGGGGACCCAAAACCATGGGATCTACTGGATATGTCATATACCACACCACCCAGAAGCTCCCAGCCTGAGAGAACATGGGAAGGGCCTGTGGAAAGCATGGCTGAAGTACCAGCCCAGAGGCAATACCCTAAAAAATAGGACATCATCCTTCAGATTGCAATGTATGCATTGAATCTGAGACATATATATTGCAATACGTCCACAATAGAAAGAAGCATGGCTTTGAGAACCACAGCTTAAATTGATAAAGAATGGACTCACTTACCATCACCCAGAGAAATTGACCGAGAGGCTTCATGCTTCCTGTTTCTGAAAGTTAGTGAAGAGTTGCAGGTCCTTGTCCCCATAAGAGTATTCTTACCAGTATGCACAGCAAGAATCTAATTAAAGTATAAGCTACATCCAGTGCCTAGGCACTTTGGGCTACTTTTGCCCAGGGATTGGCAGGCAAGAAAAGGATTCACCATCTTCTCAAGTGTAACAGATCTTGATCAGCAGGAGGAGGGAGGGCTATGTTACCTATGAGGGCAGAAAGGAACAGATGTGGAACTAAGGTGAGCTGCTTAGGGACCTCTTGGTATTCCCTTGCCCAACTGTGAATGAATGAACAAGTCCCTACTCTGGCTCAGACCCTTCAGGATCAAGGGTTTGGTTGACGCCACCAAGTAAGCCACTGAGACTGGAAGAGGTGGTTGTTGAGGATAAGGGTAATTTAGAATGGATAGCAGAGGAGGAAAACTATGAGCACTCATTGTGGCCCCCAGACCAAGGGCAGCCATGGAGACTGCAATTAGTTTCACTAGCCACCCTCTTCTAAATTTACCTTTAGGAAGAAAGGAGAAATTGCTCTCTCATGGGTATAGGCAAGTAGATTGCACAGCACAATTTCCTTGGAATACAGAGAGAAGCATTTTGCCTGTGGAAAACAGAGATGTGCCAATCAACTTCCCTTTCATGGAAGAACTTGTTGCCCAGCCTCAAGAAGTATGGTTAACTGTCAATCTCCAGCTGTTAACTCTTTCAGGGTTCATTTCAGCTTTTGAGCTGAGGTCACACTCTTCTTGAGGAGGCTTTCGGCCAATGACCAAGATGGTGGTATGAGCCCAATGCAGGAGTGTCTTAATGGGCAATCTTTGTTCCAGAGCCCAGGGTTGGGCTGGCAGAATCATTGTCAGGACTGCGTCACAGTTTGATGACTGCCTTCCCAATCCTGCATCCTCCCATTTCTTTTCACAGGTCTCATTCCCTGTAAACCTTTTGCACTCCTAACTCCATCTCTACATTGGCTTCTCATAGAATCCAACCAGCACAATTTTATAAAATCATAACTAAAAGGAAACAGGGCCATATCTCCCAGTGTTCTCAGATACCATCCAAGATCATAAATGTAAGAACTGAAATAGTCACATTTGGAAAGACTGACAGTCTCAGAGGTATATGATATGTCCACAGTCATACAGCCAGTAAAAGATAGAATAGCTATTCACATGCATCAAAGCTTTCTATGTAACACTTGGCAGGCCTGAATAAAACTAGAAAAATAGTCAAACCAGCTAATGGTATCACGTAAATCCAGACATCCAAACGTATTTGTTCAAAACAAAGCAAAAAGCAATTCAGTCAAATGATTGAGCATATAGATAATGTCAATATGAGAAGGATTTTGAACCTTGATATTAGTTCATAAAATATTCATTTATGGAGAAGAAATCATCTTAATAATAGTAAAATAATTAAGACAGACCAATTACAGAATCGTAGAATTTTAGAAAATTTGAAGGGAGACAATTTACTCTTGAGTGCCAGAGATTGTATAAATGATGTCAGCTAAACAGACCGAGGCTCTCATTCAAATAGATCAAAGCCACATGTTACAAGCTGCAAGACATTATCCAAAAGCCAAAACTCACTCTCCCTCCCATCCCCAATGGAACATCAATGATCCAAGCCCAAAAAGTACATGAGGCTTTGGACTGGATCCCTGAAATAAAGAGGTATGTATCTTGCATGTGTGACCCAAACAGACCCCTGCCTGGGTGGTCTCTGCAGTTCCTAGGGTGCAGCAAGCAGGTGTCCTGTGATAGGTTTAGTCTTCTTATAATCTGTCCTGCCTTTGTACCAATCCATTTTCATATGGAAGCCAGAAAGAACATCAAAAAATGTATAATGAACCATGTCACTGTCTTGCTTAAAAACTTGCAATGACTTCCAGAGTTCATTACATCAATTTGAACTCCTTACCAAGTCCTACTAGACCCTGCATGATCTGACCCCAGCCTTCAATGCAGATCACTGAGATGCTCACCCACTAAGTCCAGGCTCCACTGGACAGCCATTGTTTACCCCAGGGCCTTTGCACAGGCTGCTTATGTCTGAAGGGCTCTTGCTCTTACTCTTCAATAACTGGCTTCTTTCTTCATTCATACTTCAAATGCCTCTTCCTCAGGGAAGTCTTTTTTGAATGCCAAACCCAATCTCTTTGGCCCCCAAAGACACACTTATCACCTTCCTTGGACTCTTTCCTACTTCATCTTTTCCCTTCATAGTATATATGTCAATTTATTACTTTATCTGCTTTTTTATCGTTGCTCTCCCCAACTAGACTATAAATTATTTGTTCATCACAATATTCCCAGTGCCTAGTATAGTGCTCAGCATAACGTAGTTGCTTAATTAATATTTGTTGTATCTATAGAGAGATAAGAAAATAAAACAATAGATGACATATAGCACTGGTTACATGCTTTTTCTAAGTACTTTGCATATATTAACTATCTTTCCTGTTCATGAAAATAAGGCAGAGATCTTAAGGAACCTGAGCAAGGTGGGGCAGAGCTAGGATTGGGGCTTGAGCAATCTGGTTGCAGAGACCACAATCTCGCCTAATATATTCCTGCCTTACCTTAATTAAATTTCTGTCTCTTCAAAGAAACATTTAACACAACAGGATTTCAGAATGCTAGGTGCATGTTTGGGGTCAGAAGGGTCTTTTGGGGTCTCCAAACTTCATTGCTTACTCTGCCTTTATCCCTGCTGGCTAGAAAGCACATACCTGATTCATGTGGAAAAGTACCCACTAAGATAATGTATCAGGAGTTTTATTTTTTTATTTTTTGTAAAGTCTGATTTGGGTGCATGTAGGGATACTTGCTGAGGAGTTAGTGACTCTTTACCAGGAATATGCCCTAGTCAGGTTATGAGAAAAATAGAAATGGTTAGATAAAAAGGAACAGTAAACAGGTTCACTGGGAGAGGAGCCTAAAATCTCACCACTTTAAGGACTGTTGGGGATTGAATCATATCCCAATCCCTGGTCCTGTGGGTGGGAACCATTTGTAAACAGGAGCGTTGAAAATGTTATTAGTTAAAGTGTGCCCACACTGAATGAGGGTAGGCCTAATTCCAAAATGGATGAATTCCTTATAGTCAAAGGAAATTGTACTTGGAAATGGAAGCCATGGAGAGCAACCAGAAGCTGGAAGTCAAGTGAAACAAGAAGAGAAAGAATATGCCACCATGTACATTGCCATGTGGCAGGAAGGCCAAGGAACCCCGAAGAATACTGGCCATCCAGAAGATACCAATCCCAGGAAAAAACACCTGAAACCACGAGATAATAAATTTCTGTCCTTAAGCCATCGCATTGTATGATATTGGTTTTAGCAGCCAGGAAACTAATATAAGAACTTTATTAAGGAGTCCTAAAATAATAACTAAATGAATTACACTTAATATTTTCTTGGGAAAAGTGCTTTATAGTATTATCTCAGTCAATCCTCATAATGTGGTATTTATATTCTTTTACAGATGAGGAAACTAAGGTACAGAGGGTTAAGTAACTATCTTATAGTTAGTAAGTAGTAGAGCCAGGTTAAAACTCAGAGACTGGCTCCAAAGCCTGTCTGATGCAGCAAGGAAGAGTTTTCATGTTTTCGAAGATGAGGGACCAGTGGGCCATGGAAAGGACATCTAAAGTGTGTGTGAACAGCACCCAGGCTAGAAGTTCTTATCATTTGTTTTCCTTTCCATAGTTTCCCTCTTGAAGGAGTTTACTGGGAAGAGAAAAAGGCATTGGGAGTTGGGTGCTGAGGTTCTGAAGCAGCCCTGCCAATTCCAGAAGATCTCTCAAAGGCTAACCTACCCCTATAAGGAAGCTGCAAGGAAATCCTTGTGACTTCTTCTTTGACCCATTGGTTGCTTAAGAGTGCATTATTCAATTTCCATATATTTGTGAATTTTCTAGTTCTTCCTCTGTTATTGATTTTTAGGTACATTCCATTGTGTTCAGAGAAGATACATTGTATGATTTCATTATTTTTTAATATACATAGAATTGTTTCACAACCTAAGATATGGTCTACCCTGGAGAATGATCCATGTGCACTAGAGAAGAATGTGTACTTGGCTACTGTTGGATGAAGTGTTCTATATATGCTTGTTAGATCTATTTGGTTTTTACCATAGTTCAAGTCTTCTATTTCCTTGTTGATCTTCTGTCTAGATGTTCTATCCATCATTGAAATTGATGCATTGTGTCTACTACTATAAATATGAACTGTCTATTTCTCCCTTCCAATCTGTCAATATTTGCTTCATATAGATTTTGGGCTCTTCCATTAGGTGAAATGTACTTAAAACTGTTATGTTTTCTTACTTAATTGACTCTTTTATCAGTATTTAGTGACTTTTGGTACCTGGAAATAGTTTTTGACTTAAAGACCATTTTATTTGCTATTTGTACAACTACCTCAGCTCTCTTTTGGTTACTATTTTCCTGGTAGATTTTTTTCCCATCTTTCACATTCAACCTACTTATGTCTTTGAATTTAAGATGAGTCTTTTGTAAACAGCATATAGTCTGAAGAGATTTTAAAAATCTCTTCTGCCAATCTCTGTTTTTTGACAGGAGAATTTAATCCATTTACACATAAAGTGACTACTGATAATGCAGGAATTTCTTCTATCATTTTGCTATTTGGTCTTTATAAGTCTTATACCTTTTTTTGTCCCTCAATTCTTCCACACATGCTTACTTTCATATTTATTTGTTTTTGTTTTGTTTGTTTTTTTGTAGTCTGCCATTTTGAATTCCTTCTCATGTTTTTCTGTATATGTTTTTCATATATTTACTTTGTGGTTACCATGGGGCTTAAATTTCATATCCTAAATCTATAACAATTGCTTTTGATTTGATGCCAGCTTAACTTCAGTAGAATGCACTTACCCTGTTCTTTTACCCCTCCATCCCCCTGCATGTGCTGGCTTTCCTTTTCTCCCCAATACCTCCATCATATGCCATAGATCTTAGACTTCAGTCTATTGAAGAGTTGTACAATATAGAAATGCATGGACTTAAAGTGGTGATGATTTTCCTCACAGGTAAGGCTACCTAAGGACACCCAGCATGGCCTAATATTGCCCCAAGGTTGGCCCTGTCCCAGGCACAATGAAGCCAGCCTTGCTGAGTTGTTGGAAGCACTGAAAATAACATCCATGATACTTGGACCTGAGCCCATCATAGTCTTTCTCCACTGGATCAGGTTTCCTAGTAGAGAACTAATAGGACAGCTCCAATACCTCCAAATCTTATATCCAAACCCACACACTTCACTGAATAATGTGCTTCATGTTTCCCAAAACAATTCTCTGTAGACAATGTGACAGATTTTACTTTTTCTGTCCTTCCTAAAAAGTTCCTGTGTAGTTATCGACCAAATTTCCAATTCTGTAACATGAAGCAAGAACAATTTTCAGCTTCTCTGCCCAAGCAGCTAGATAAACTCACCACAGGCTGAGATGCTAGCTGTAAAACCCACTTTCAGGCATCAAACATAAGGAGGCATTTAATAAGTGCTTAGTGGTGATAATGGTTTACTTTTTGGCATGGACCAAACATAATGTTACTATAGAAAGAGCTGAGCTGTGCTGGACTCCGTCACACATACAACTGTTTGGCAGCCAGGACAGAAAGGGGTGCTGTTCATGGGATCTGGGAGTCACAAAGTCAGACTCAGAAAGGTTCCCCTTTGCACCTGGCCACTGGGGACAAGAATTGTGGGTGCTATCGTGTGATTTCCTTGTATTGAAGTTACAAAAGTCCTTTCAGATAAATAGTTTCCTTTACATCAGCATCACAAAACAGCCTGTGATACAGACTTATACATGAAGCAACTAGTATATGAAGAGTCATGCTGTTCACTTAATGGTGAATGGAAAAAATATGAAACTAGCCTCACTATTAAAACTTGCCATGCAGCATCAAATTTCCCAGAAAATTCACTTAATGGTGTCATCCAGTCACTTCTTCAAAGAAGCGTTTATTAATAATATGCTCCATAGTCTATGCTTTGGGAAACATATAGGATATGGAAATTATGGTCTCGGGACTTGAGTTTATAACCAAAATAGGACCAAAAGAAATACATGTGCTAAGATTCCTATATGTAAGCCACAAACAGACAACAACTAAAAAATAATATTACATTCATTACTAACCGAGATTAAATAGTATAATTTAGCTTAAATTTAGATATTACAATGGTATGGACAGTTGTGTATCCATAGGTATGTATACATTTAACCCACATCTAACCCATTACTCGATTGCATGCTACTTGAGGGCATCCCCAGCATGGACTGACACAGGTTCCTTGTCCAAAGCAGCAACTATACTCCAGGTTTTCAGGAGTTCAGTGGCTTCTAATGAAATGAAATTGTGAACTGATGTTAGTCCTTCCTCCATTCCATCCCTCCATCCCTCCCTCCCTTCCTTCCTTCCTTAAGGGAGCACCTACTTGCTATAAGGCACAATGCTAGGTTCTAGGGATTCAAAGACAAATGAGAAATGCTTCGTGCCTTTGAGGAGCCCATGACTGAGTATAGAAGACTGTGAAGTAAAGAGATAACTAATAAAAAGAGAGTAGAGTTTATGTATTAATTGAGTATTCCAGGAGTTCAAGGGAAAACTATTTATTTTAGGAAAAGACAGTGGGGTTTTATGATTTTTCTGGGTTCTACAGATAGCATGATCATTGGTCAGTCTTTGGCTAAGAGGATGGTAAATTGAAAAAAAAAACAAAAACCTGTTCTTAATGACTAGAGTGTCAGATCAACTCGTGTTGCGATGGGGCACAAAAGAATGCAAGTTTATTATAAATTTGTTTTATTTTTCAAAAAAAAACCCAACTTTTTAATGACATAATTCACATACAAGAAAATTTATCCATTTAAAGTATAACATTGAATGGTTTTCCGTATATTCACAGGTATGTACAAACATTACCACAGTCATCCTTACAACATTTTTATTACCTCAAAAAGAAAGATACCCTTTGGCTATTACACATTCCAGCTTCCCGTCCCCACTCCCACCCTAGCCTTAAGCAAACACTAATCTACTGTCTGTATCTAAAGATTTCCCTGTTGTACATTTCATATGAATGGAATAATATATGTGGTCTTTTATGATTGGCTTCTTTCTCTTAACACCCATGTTGTAGCAAGTATCAGTGTTTCTTTCCTTTCTAAGACCAAATAATATTCCATTGTATAGACATACCACATTTTATTTATCCTTTAATCAGTTAATGCACATTTGGGTTGTTTCCAAATAAATACACTTCTGACCGTGATTCCTGGGTAGGAGAATCAGCCAAGAAATCAAACCAGCCAAACCACACCCCTGTTTTAGTAGAAACCTTGTCACTGCCTATGGAGCTGCAAAGATTCCAACACAGGACAGAAGAAACAGGACTTATCTGATCACATTCTAAAACACAAAGGGATTTTTTCTGCCCAGTGATTCCCAAGAAGCACTATAAAGCAATTCAGGAATTAAAAAGTTGCTTAAAGATCTTTAGTTTTAGTCTCTATTTAAGATGTTCACATTAAAGATGTCTTTTAAAGATGAGGAAAGAGGGCATTTGAAGTGTTAAAAGCTGGAAGAGATTCTTTTATTAATCCCTCTACTCACGATATAAAAGCTACTGTCACTACCCCAATTCATGGATGTATCCCCCACTTGGGGATCACCACTGAAATGTAGAGACTGAACTAACCATCACTAAATATGTAGGGAGTTAGGTGGAAAGCTCACAGGACTGGGCAACAGAAAACATAGTTTCTACTCCTGATCCAGTCTTTTTCAGCCCTGTGTCCTTGGGCAGGTCACTTACTGCTCTGAATCTTGGATTTCTCATGTGTTAGATGGACTACTGTTACCCAATCTGCATGTTTTGAAAAGTTAGTACATAGAAAAGTTCTCTGTAAAAATATTAAAAAATATATTATAAACTGTAAAAATAACAGCAATTGTTATTAGTTTCACATCTTGGTTAATTCTTTCATTTCCTTATTGGGCCCAGGTATACAAGAAAGACATACTTAATAAGGGTAAAGGTGAAAGTTCAAAAAGTTTCTAATAGCTATTTACAATGTATTCCCCACATTCTTTATGAGTGGATCCTTGATAAAGGAAACCTGACTGGTTTATAATTTGTACCAAAAACATCTGAAATTTGAAGTCAGATTGCAAGAACATTGGGTCCATCTTCTGTTGCTAAACATTAAATTGCAACTATGAGGACCCCCAAGAGAAAAGCAATCTGTGGTATGTGCTGGCTCACTTTCTAGAGGTGACCAGTCCTCACAGGATGCGAAGCCCTATAGTTCAGGAAATAATCGAAGACAATGGAAGAAAGACCTTCTTGCCTGATCCTATTAATAAAGAGGTTTACCATGAGGTCTAAAATAAGAAAATCAAATAGTCCTGGTGAATTGCAATAGCATTAGCATTTCATAATCTAAGTTGTCTTGGAAAAGTTCACTCAGCATTATAAAATGGAAATGATCATCTTATGTCACCCTTCTGGGGAAGGTAAGTACCTTATATTTTAGGGAGAGTGGAGAAGAAATGGGAAAATCTTCCAGGGCTCTTGACACAGCTAAAAATGTAGAGCCATTGAGGGCTAGAGTCAGAAAGCACCATAGAAATCATATAGTTTATGCCCCTACACCACTCTCCACCTGCCACACAACCCACACAATTTCATAGATGAGGCAACTATGAACAAAGGATGTGACTGGTCAAAGGAAAGGAGACTTAGAACTAGAAATCTGATTTTCTATCAAGTGATCTTAAATTGAAATTCCCTTTTCCTAATCCCTATCCTGAATAAGTAATCAAGAGCCATCTTAGAGTTGACAGATTATTCATTCCACTCTGTCATATCTTAGATGAGGTTTTTGATGATTAGAAATATTTAGAATTCTTCACAGTCACATGGATAGAGATGAGCTAGGAACAGAGGCAAATATCTCTAACTTTTTGCTCACTCTTGTCCCATTTTCTTCCATCAGGATGGTATTGTTTCCTCTCTTGAATGTTCCAGTCATGTAAGTGTTTGAAATTGTCCTTCTTTTAGGGTGTGGTTAGGGTCTATGGTCATCCCAAAGGAGGCTAGGAAAAGCCCAGGGTTCACTCTTGCTCCCTTACTCTCACTTGGAAAAGTTCAGTATGGGCTTTGCCATTAGATATATCCAAACTCTCCTATTAACTTGTGTGTGGATGAATAGACCTTAAAAGGCAGGAAAAGGGTCTTCTTGAATGTGAAGCAAATCAATTTGGATAACTGATTATATCACCCCTTCTAGATTTTAATTGGAGGGCAGAAACAAGGTGTAATTCATACTTAACACATTGCTGTTAGAGTGAATGATTGCATTACTATGGATAAAGTCACATCCTAATTCTAGAAAATGTTTCCAATAGAAATATGCAACGTTTTTTAAATTTTTTGTATTTCTTTCTTTCTTTCTTTCTTTATTTTTGAAATATGCAATATTGGCACCTGACAGCCTAGGATAATATATACTTGTCAAAAAAAACTAAGAACTTTCTCTTTTTAAAAACGTTCTTCCAGTATAAAATTGAAGGCAGAACACCAATGGTGAAAAAAAACGATGAGATACTTGAAGTTTGATTAACATAGGCAAGAGTCATTTTTAAAAATCTTTCAAATCTCTTTGACTCCTGGGGTCATTATTTCTTCATACTCCGGTAGAATTCAGCCTCACATCTTAAATCTTTTGACCATCCTCAGGTCAGGTACATCTTCCTGCCTGTTCCCACAACCCTGTACATACCTCCCAAATAGTTTACTTGTTGATCCCTCCACCTATTGTGGGCTCTTGAGAGCTGTGATTTTGTCTTATTCATTTCTCCATCTCCTGTGCTTATCACAAAGCCAAGGAAATGGCTTGGGGTCAATACGTATTTGTTGGATGAATACAAGTTTGAATAAACAAGTAAATAAATAAATCATGCCAGGTGGTAATAATGAACATGAATGACTATCACTTTGTTTCCAATTGCTGAAACGTGAACAGAAATTAGTATATATAGCTACTTATTGTATATTACACATAAAATCCAAATCTCATATGAATCAGCATAACAGAAATGGTTAGAAAAAGTACTGTAATACAGCATTCCATGTTCAATAAACTTTAGAAATACAAACTCTCCATCATTTGGGGAAGCAGAGGGAGATAATGGTCCAATCTCAGCCAAATAGTACTATTAAAAAAGCAAACTGAACTCTGCATGCATACCAGTTTCCTGTGTGATTCCAATTAAGATCACATCAATTAAGTGAACTTATCATTTTGTGTCATGGAGCTCTTGAAAACTGCATAAAATTCAAGTAGGCATTTTTCTCCCTTCCCTGATAAGGAAGGAACATGATTGCATCACACTGATTGCACATTTAGCTCTCCAAGCAGCTGTACAAACATTATAAGCAATACAGCAAAACAGGAAAAAAAATGCGTAGAGGCTAAAATCAAAGGAAACATTTTTGAAACAGAGCGTGCTATGGGCAGTTGATTCTAATTGAGAGATGATTCAGAAATACGAATCCAGCAGGGGAGTGGGCACTGCAGGAGAAGGATGATTTTAAATTCCACTCACCCCCCACCCCAATCTTAAAACAGAATCTTTGTTCATAGAACCTTAAATGAACTTCCTTAGTGATAGAGCTATTACTGTCAACAGGATGGGCAAATTCCCCCAATGCCCTGCTGCCCAGGACAGATTTTCAGGGACAGGGGTTTGGGAGAAGCATGGGCAAATGCCTATTAAATATTCCTGGGAGACAGTTAAGATTCTGCTGTTACCATCTTCCTAACCTTTAGAAAATCTCAACCCCACGGCACGACCTTCAAAATAATCCAACACATTTCCCCGGTGATGGCAGATCACAAATTGTAACTGGGTTTACCCCATTTGACTTCTGCATATGTCTTAGCAGTTGACAAGAGCTTGGACTATGGAGTCAGACTCTCAGAGTTAAATTGCTGCTCTGCCTTAGACTAGTTGTGTGACCTTATATAAGTTACCCTTTCCGTGCCTTGTTTCCTCATTTGTAAAATAGGGAAAGTACTTGTAATTACATGATAGGATTAAATTGAAAATTAAACACAATAATGCATATACAGTACATTCGGAACCTAGCTATCCCTCAATAACTGATAGCTGCTGCCATTACTGCTTTCGCGTGCTGCTGTAGCTATTGTTGTCATCAGATCGATCTGCGCTATACCTGGGTGCAACAAGGAAACCTATCCCAGAACTTCTATCTTCCCTTCTCTTTGATAATGCTGCCAAATGATGCATCAACATCAGCAATACCTTTTCCAAGTGGATAAAAGGTATTTTCTCATAGAAGTGAAGAGCGGTTGGGACCCCAGATATATACATAAAATCTGACTTGACATGCGCATACTGTGACTATAAATAGTACACTTTCAGTAGAGGAATAGTAGAAAATCATAGTGCTATAAATACAAAATATGGCATCTCAACTACTTTTTGGGTTAGATAGGCTTTTGTGAGCTAGTCCACAAATCTGCATAATATTACTCTGAAATATTCTGTATGAAAACTGGTTTGTAAAGGAACTTTTGAAGTGTGTTTTGTTTACATCTGGGGGACTTTAATAACAGTTGTTATTGGCGTTCTTTTCTATTTCAAAACCCTTTCACTTAACTTTTTAAAAAAAGTCATTCAAAAATGTGGCAAAGTAGTTATGATAAAGAGAATATCTCCATTTTACAGAGGAGGCAGTTGAGGTCCAGAAATGCTAAGTTACCCTGGCAAGGACACTGGAGATAAACCCAGTCCCAGCATCCAGGGCAACTGGCCTGTTTCTTTGGCCCAAACAACTCACTGAGATCTCAGGCAGAGAACAAAGGAGCAGTTCACAGTTGCAGGTAAACACTTCTCCATTTCTCTTCAAAAATGACCTCCCCATTCCTACCTCCTACTTCTGCTCTGTTGCTCTCCAAAATATAATCTAAGATAATAAATAAATAAATAAATAAATAAATAAATAAATAAATAAAAGAGAGAAGAATGTTAACAATGGCTTTATCTGGGAGGTTGCGTTACTGGTTTTCTTTGTGCTTATAGATACATTTTCCAAATTTTCTGCAATGAATATAATATAGAGTCACCAAATTATTTTTTTTTTAATTTCTGCTCATCAGAGACATGACCAGACATCTGCACACTGATGTTCATAGCGGCATTATTCACGATTGCCAAAAGTTGGAAACAACCCAAATATCCATCAGCTGATGAATGGATAAACAAACCGTGGTGTATGCACACAATGGAATATTATGCAGCTGTAAGAAGAAATGAAGCCATGAAGCATATGACAACATGGATGAACCTGGAGGACATTATGTTGAGTGAAGCAAGCCAGACACAGAAGGACAAATACTGTATGATTGTCCTATTATGAACTAAATATATTATGCAAGCTCATGGAGTTAATAATTAGAATATACATCACCAAAAAATAGAAGGAGGGTAGAGAATGGAAAGCTGAGGGTTAATCTGTGCAGAATTGTTTAAAAGGTTGTTTGTAAATCTTTGGAAATGAATAGAAATGGAGAAAGCATATCATGGTGTTTGTAACTAGCAGTGCTATTGTTTGGCTATGACAGTGGTTGAAAAGGAAAGTCTACATTCTTCTAGTAATGTATATTACTAGAAGGAAAGCTGAAAACTGTAACATGGGACTGTATAAGATAGCAAAACCTCATGTAAAACACGAATGGGTGATATTGCATATATAAGACTGTTTTTAGAAAATATAAATACAAATATACTAGAGAGAAGGAAAAAGAATAGCCGCTATGTATGGCAAGGGAGGTATAGAGAGACTGAGAGGTGATGAATTTTGTTTGTTTTTTGTTTATTATTATTATTGGAATAATGAAAGTGCTCTGGGAGTGATTGGGGTGGTGAATGCACAAACATGACTACACTGAATACCACTGATTGTACTCTTTGGGTGGATTTATGCTTTATTACTATGTATCAATAAAATTGGGGAAAAAAATAAAAGAAATTCTGCTCAAAATCCAACCGTTTTATAAAGATTATCTTAATTAACCACATTTATCTCTAACTTTTTCATTCATTCAGAGCTCACGGATTTGGTTCCTGACCATTGGCACATACTCTTTCCCTTTTCTATTTTCTTTCCCCCCCGTCTTTCTCTTCTTTCCTGTTAAGTTGCTATTTTATAACAGCCACTGTACCAAGAGACTTAAAAAGCACACAAGTGGTAATGAAAACATTCTAGTTGTTAAAAATTCAAATAATACTGAGGTTCATAGTGTAAAATCTAAAATATTCTTTCATAATGTCTCCCTTTTCTCCTAAATGCCTTCTTCTCTACCTATACATTGCAGCAGTAAAGTCTGGAATATCATTTTAATACTTTCATGTGTAAGTACACATTGTAAATACATATGACTATGTGTTTGTATATAGATAGATAGATTTGTGTGGTTGTTTTTTTTTTTTTAAAT
>JAQZBX010051389.1:0-10610 GCA_029593785.1 Cabassous unicinctus | reverse complement strand
CCACCTATTTCAGGAGATTCTCGGAATAAAGTACATCATTCATGCAAAGTGCCCGATCTCCCTTCTCTCCTTCCGCAGACATTCCTCCAGAGCCATGTTCCAGGTTGGCTGTAACCACTTCTCCAGGCCCAGTCTCCCAGGCAGTTTCACTTATCAGGCCAACCTCTGTCCCCTGGAGAAACCCCTCTCTCAGGCCATGTTGCATTTTCTGGTCACTTTAGGTGTTGGGGAGATTGGCGTGATAGCAGGTTTGAATTCAGAGGAACTAGAGAGAGCTTTGTGCTCAAGGACAATGGAAACAAACAAAGAAAAGGTGGTCACTGCATTGAATGTCATCCAGGTAAGGGGCCCTATGGGCAGGGGCTAGTTTTGAGTCTGCTCTGGGGCTGTCCACACTGACCAGCCTGGCCCGGCCCTGCAGGCACAGTACGCTCGGGATGCTCTGGCCAAGAACATCTACAGCCGCCTCTTCAACTGGATAATGAACCGAATCAACGAGAGTATCAAGGTGAGAGAGCCCTCCTCCCTCAACACTGTCCTGCCTGTCTCACCTTTCTTGTCCAGGTTTCCAGCCTCCATAACTTGGATTCTGAGATGAATAGAGTAAGGAAGATGAGGAGTGGGGGATCAGTTCCTTCCAGTAGTGTGTTCTGGAAACCTGCCTGGTTTTGGAGCTAGACAGTCTGGCTCCCTTACTTACTAGCTGTGTGGCCTTTCAATTTCACAGAGATTCTGAACCTAGGTTTCCCAGTTTGGAAAGTGGGGCATTAATGCTCACCTGCTTCACAGGGCTCAGTGAGGATCAGGGGAAACTATGTGCTTGGTTATCATATGACCCAGGAATTCCTCTCCGTGGGATACATACCCAGGAGAATCGAAAACACATGTCCACACACCAACTTATACACAAATGTTCCTAGCAGCATTATTCATAGTAGCCCCAAAGTGGACATAACCCAATGTGCATCAACTGATGAATGAATAAACAAAATGTGGTATATCCATACAATGGAGTATTATTAAAGGAGAAATAAAAAGGTCATAAAAAGGAATGAAGCCCTGATACATGCGACATGGGTGAACCTTGAAAACATTATGCTAAGCAAAAGAAATCAGACACAAAGGCAAACAATTTTGTGATTTCCTTTATATGAAATGTCCAGAATAGGCCAATCCAAGAGAAGGGAAGTTAGATCAGTGGTTCCATGGGTGTGGGGAGTGGCTGCTAATAGGACCAGGGTTTCTTTCTGGATTGATGAAATATTCTGGAATTAGGTAGTGGTGATGGTTGCACAACCTCAGGAACCTACTAAAATCACTGAATTGTACACTTTAAAAAGGTGAATTTTACGGTATGTGAGTTATATTTCAATAAAGTTGTTATTTAAAAAATTATGTACGTGAAAGTGCCATCTATTTAGAAGGTATTCCAGGAAGGTAGTAGGATAAAATGGAATTTGAATCCAGGTTTGGGTAAATTCTTAGCCCTTCTGAGATTTGAGTTTTTATCTGTAAAATGGGAATACTCATATCTTATAGGGTTATGGTAAGAATGACAGAAATAAGGATGTGAGAACGTTTGTAAAAGATTCTGCAAGTGTGAGGGCTGGTTATTACCCGGAGAGGAGTTTGTCTTGCTCCCTCATACCAGGCGAGCACCATTCTGGACCTGATGTGCATCTTCCTCTTGCTCCTTTCTCCCATCCTTGCTTGTTCTCCAGCCTGCGGAGGAGGAAGGAGAATAAAATCACTACGGTTCCTTTCCAACTCCCCCAGCTCCGTTTGCCCCCCGTTTCAACCACGTCTGCCCAGAGGGGCCCACCCTGGCATGCAGAGGGGGCCTGGCCTCAGCTTTATCCTTCCCTCCCCTTCAGGTCGGCACGGGGGAGAAGAAGAAGGTCATGGGGGTCCTGGATATTTACGGCTTTGAAATCTTAGAGGTGAGAGAGATCCACTCAACTTGTACTTCCCTAGGGTTAGAGGTAGGAGGGCTCAAAACGGTCGGGCCAAGAGGAAAGGGGGGGTCTCGGGGTATGCGGCTCTCTCTCACCTGTGTACCCTCCCTCAGAATAACAGCTTTGAGCAATTTGTGATCAACTACTGCAACGAGAAGCTGCAGCAGGTGTTCATAGAGCTGACACTGAAAGAGGAGCAAGAGGAGTATAACAGGGAGGTAAACTAAGTCTTCTCCCTACCGCCCCTTCCTTCAATGACTTCTAGGCATTTGCCAAATCTTCCTCCTTGATCACAATTTCCCCTAAGTTGTCCCCAGATGGGATCACAAAGGGCAAAAAGTTCCCCTTGCACAGCCGAACGTTCCAGCATTACCAAGTAGCCCTAATTCTCTGCTCTCCATCTCCGCCTCCCCCAGGCTCCCCAATCCCCTCCAGGCCAGGTCAGGAAGGCTGCAGGCTGATGGAAGGGAATGCATGTGGAGAGTCCTGTCAAGAGTGAAGTGCCAGTCGGGACTGGCCTATGTCAGATTGTGAGCCAGATCTAGAAGGGACATGTCTCCTGGGCTTGGCACCCCACCACATCCCTTTCTCTGTCCTTTTCTTTTTTTTTTTTTTTAAATTTAAATTTTTTTTTAAATTTATTTTTTTATTGTTCATAAAAATCAAGATTTTTCACAGTACATACCAATATTTGTAAAATGATATACAAATATATATGCATATATGTGTATATCTCTGTCCTTTTCTAACATCTCAGAGTCCTTTGTGTCCTCCGGGGCCCTGGCTGCTGTTGCCATCCCCTCCTGTAGCACCCTGATCCCAGACTTCCACAGAGGTGCCCCACGGCTCAACATCTCCACACTCCCTCCCTGACTCAGTAAAAACCCTGTTTCCTGTGTCGAGGTGTTAGAAGAGTTCTCTGCTTGAGCTAATCCATCCCAAAGTGCGAATGGCTGAAAGTCTTGTCAAAACCCTCCCAGCAATGTTCCCTTGTGAGCTCTCAGGAATCTGTTATGCAAAATTTTAGGCAATGTGGTTGCAATGTGTGGAAATGTTTTTTCTTTTAGGAGCTACCGGGGATTTAACCCGGGACCTCATACATGTGAAGCAGGTGCTCAAACCACTGAGCTACACCTGCTCCCTTTAGTTCTTTTGTATGTTTTTATTTTTAAAATTTAATTATTGAACGGTTTTGAGTTTTTGTTTTTTAAATTTAATTATTGAACAGTTTTGAGTTTTGAAAGCTTCCCGTGTTTCAAAACTCGAAGAGCTTAAAAGTGTGAATAGTGCAAGCCTCCCTCCCCTGTCCCAGCCTCCTAGTTCCCCTAGTTCCCCTCGCAGCCAGAGTCAAGCAAAGTGGGCCTTCTTTCAGGGGTACTGTATGCGTATACAAGCCACTCCGTAAATATATTTTCCCACACACCTTTTCACAAATGGCAGTAAATACATTCTATCCTACACCTTGCTTTCATTTGTTAACAAGAGATCTTTCCACATCAATATATAAAGACCCCTGCTTTTTTATTTTATTTTTACAGCTGCATAGGATTGTAAGGATAGCATAATTCACTTAACCAGTTGGGGGAAGTGTTTATGGGATGAAGGGGAAGGGCACATTTACCTATTCCGCTTGGCTTTCTCTAAAGACCAGTGAGATGGTAGGGAAAGAAATGCTTATACTCTCCAGCCACACCTGGGAATGGCCTCAGCCTGGGAGGTCAGGCCCTTGGGACTGGGCTGGGGTCAGGAGCTATCTTGCCTGCAGGGCTGATGCCCAGCAAGTTCCATTCCTGTTCTTAAATTTCATTTTTTAAAATTATACAATCCCAAAAGTATCAATAGTTGTCAAAGCGTGGTCCTGGACCAAGAGCATCAAGCATGCCCGGAGAGTGTTGGGAATGCAGATTCCCTGGTCCTGCTGAATCAGAAACTCTGGGGGTGGGAACCAGCAGTCTGTGTTTTCACAAGCCCTCCAAAGTGATTGCGATGTACATTCGAGCTTGAGAATCACTGGTGGAGATCTTTGAAGATGTGTCTGATTAGCTTGGTGGTTTGATGATAAACTCTCACTCCTGGGCTCAGGTTTTATAATTCTTCATTGCCAGAGAGGCGTGGCCATTTGTTCTTCCACGGGCATGATCCTTCCCCATTCCCACGATGGAGTAATTCCTAACCCAATCTTCACCCCGCATCCTACACTCCCTCTCCATCTAACTCCACCTACAGGGCTCCCTGCCTGGCCTCACCCTCCCTCACAGCTGCTCTGGGTTCTCCCATATGTCTAACACCACCTTGATTCTCCACCCACCTTGGAGGGGTAGGGAGGGCAACAGGAGCCACACCAAGGACCCCTCTAAACTAGGGGGCTTTCTGATGGTCCTTTGTGAGGTGGGGGGAGGGGGGCTGGATCTGGTGAGGTCTTTGGGGACTTCTCTTAGGCCCGCTCCCTGTAATTTGTAACGTCTTCCCTCACCAGGGCATACCGTGGACAAAGGTGGACTACTTTGATAATGGCATCATCTGTAACCTCATCGAGCATGTGAGTTACCCTTCTCTTAGCTCTAGGAGACCTCCCTTTCCAGATTGCCCTTGTTCCTGTCCCACCCCCACCCTGCTCCACTGGGAAAGGATGATAATGAGGGCAAAGGATGAGAGGAGGCAGAGGGACAGTGGGAGAACGTGGGCCTCGTGGAGGACCAGGTCCAGGTGAGGCTGGTCTTATCCCCCTGGCCCAGAACCAGCGAGGAATCCTGGCCATGCTAGACGAGGAGTGCCTGCGGCCTGGGGTGGTCAGCGACTCCACCTTCCTCGCGAAGCTCAACCAGCTCTTCTCCAAGCACAGCCACTACGAGAGCAAAGTCAGCCAGAACGCCCAGCGCCAGTATGACCAAACCATGGGCCTCAGCTGCTTCCGCATCTGCCACTACGCAGGCAAGGTGATGCAGCAGAGCTGGAGGGCAGCGTCTAGGGCTGGGCATGGGCTGAAGGCATTGGGGGAGCTGAGAGTCGGGGAATACTTTACAATGAGATTGGGGTGCGCCAAGTGCTGGGACAGGGTCATGGGCCTCCAAACCAGTAGCTGCCCCTCTACAGGTGACGTACAATGTGGCCAGCTTCATTGACAAGAATAATGACCTCCTCTTCCGAGACCTGTCCCAGACCATGTGGAGGGCCAAGCACCCCCTCCTCCGATCCTTGTTTCCTGAGGGCGATCCCAAGCAGGCATCTCTCAAACGCCCCCTGACTGCGGGGGCCCAGTTCAAGAGTTCTGTGGCCGTCCTCATGAAGAATCTGTATTCCAAGAACCCCAACTACATCAGGTGACATGCTGGGCACACGGGTGAACACACTACAGACATGCTGATGTGCAGGGTCCATGCACTGAAGAACAGGTCCCTGGGGCATGATCTCTGGAATAAGAGGATCAGAGGCCCTTTCCTCATGTGAAACAGGGTCAGGGGAGGGGCTGAGACTCCTGAAGGAGGAGAGTGAGCATCAGGCTTTGGGAGGGACCACTCAGCAGTGAGTGACATTGGGAAGGCCAGGGTGACCCCTTCCTCTGAAATTTTCCAACGAAGGGGAATGGGTGCAGAACTGGGATGGGCTACCCTGACAGAGGTGTCGGGTCCTGAAGCCCATGACTCGCCCCCTCCGCCAGGTGCATTAAACCCAATGAGCATCAGCAGCAAGGTCACTTCTCCTCCGAGCTGGTGGAAGTCCAGGTCCGGTACCTGGGGCTGCTGGAGAATGTGCGGGTACGACGGGCAGGCTATGCCTACCGCCAGGGGTACAGGCCCTTCCTGGAAAGGTACCGATTGCTGAGCCGGAGCACCTGGCCTCGCTGGAATGGAGAAGATCGGTAAGACCCGGTGGGGAAACTTGGGAGCAGCTAAGGGCAGGGCAGGGGCCATCTCTAAGGGAGGGGTCAGGAGGGGGTGATGCTGTGCTCTTCTGCTGAAGCCCAGTGAATAGCTACTCGGGGAAAGGAATTTCTGTACTTCAGAGGCTCTGAATCTGTTTGAGCCCTGAACCCTTCCTCCAGGGTGGAAAAGGCTAAGGGAAAAGTGGGGGCGGCCTCTCCTGGGCTATCCCTCTGCAGCTTTCCTCCACCTATCCCTGCAGGGAGGGGGTCGAGAAGGTCTTGGGGGAGCTGAGCATGGCCCCAGAGGAGCTGGCCTTTGGGAAGACAAAGATCTTCATTAGAAGCCCCAAGACTGTGAGTTCGAGAATATACTGGCCTTTGGTGGGGTGGGAAGGTAGAAGACAGCCCAGCAAGGGAGGCCAGAGGGGAGGGAGGCTCTAGACCCTGGAATGGACAGTGGATGAGGCAATCTACTCACTGCAGGGGAGCTGAATCCTGGGGTCCCCACGGCCACCCCCGTGCACTTGCACAGCCCTCTGAGCGCCTCTGCCTGAAGCGGTCTCCTCGAGGGTAGGAGCGATGTTCTGCTCGTGTCTGATTTCCCAGCACCTAGCACAGTGCCAGCTACAGAGTCAGTGTCCAGTAGATGCTTGTTAAGTGAATGAATGAATAAATGAATGAGCTAACAAGGCAAACAGCGATCACATAAAACATAAAACGCTGACTGGGAAGCCTCTGGACCCGGGGGCGCGGGAGGAAAGAACTGTTCCCCCGGCCAGCCTCTTGGTCCCAGCCCTTCGCCCCTCCCCAGCTCTTCTACCTGGAGGAGCAGAGGCGCCTGAGGCTCCAGCAGCTGGCCATGCTCATCCAGAAGGTGTACCGGGGCTGGCGCTGCCGCACGCACTACCAGCTGATGCGCAAGAGTCAGATCCTCATCTCCGCCTGGTTTCGGGGCAACATGGTATCAGTCACCTGCAAAGTCCAGTCCCCCTCACTCTAATGGGATGTGGGAGGCGGGGTCTGGGAGGGGTTCATTAACAGGCCCAATGTTTTCCGCAGCAAAAGAAACGCTATGGGAAGATGAAAGCATCGGCATTGTTGATCCAGGCATTTGTGAGAGGGTGGAAGGTAAGGGGAACAGGAAGAGGGGTTTCCTCCACACACATGGTCCTCTCTCCCACATGGAACCTTCTGGACTGTGCCAGCTGCTAGGGAGAAAGACTAGCAGAGAGCAACTCGGGCCTGCCTCCAGGACATACCCCTGTGTGAATGCATGTGTGTGCCTGGGTGTGTGTCTGTGGGTCTGAGAGTGTGGTGTGTGTTGGGGGGATCTGGATATAAAGGGTGTGCCTCTGACTGGGGGAGCTCTGCCTTCTGTTTTAAGTGTCTTCCTCGCTGCTAAGTTGTCTGACTTGATACCCTCCCTCCAGCTACATCTCAATCCTTTATCTCACTCTACTCTTTGTGGTTGAAAAATGGTAGAGCCTCCTTCCTTGATATCCTGCCTGTCTCCACTTTGGCTCCTTCCCTGTATGTCCCTGCAGGCGCGCAAGGATTATCGAAAGTATTTCCGGTCAGGAGCTGCCCTCATATTGTCAGATTTCATCTACAAGAGGATGGTAAGTGGTGGGGGTTGAGGGGGGAGTTGGAGGGGGCAGTGGAGGGAGGGACAGGGGGACAGGTTTGAAAGAGGAAATGTGGGGTTTGAGAAGAGGGGATTCAAAGTTTCTTTCCTAGCTCCTCCTTGATCTGAATGTTTTAAGTCCTGGGAGAAGAAAGATGGGCAGGAGCCTGCAGGGAGCAGGAAGCAGGCCCTGGCCTCTAGGGGCCTGGGGGCAGAATCAGAGAGCATTTTGGCTCCAGCGGCCATTCCAGGCAACCTCCTGGCAGGAAGGGCACTCCCACACCTGGCCCATGGGTGACTGGGCCCCATAGCAGCCTGAGGCTGGATGTTTAACAAATGCCTGCAGAGGCGGAGGAGTCGCATTGAATAGCAGGTTGAGGATTAACTAGCCTAACCTGAAGAGACCCCTCTTGGGGCAGCGGTAAGGAATCATATGTCACTTTCTTGCCTCTGAAACTATAAGCAGGAGAGTCTGCCATCGAACCCAGAAGAAGGACCTGGCTTAATCTTGGAGGATGCAGGGCAGGGCAGGCAGGAAGAAGCCAGGGCCAGGATAGATATTCAAACTATTTACAGTTTCCAGTGGGAGGAAACAGGGCAAGAGATGAGTGATTTCCAGAGACATCCAGCAGACAGCGACAGTGCTTCTGAGCAGTGTTGATGGGAAATGAGACAGTGTGAGCAGTACTTCCAGCGAGGCCCTGAGAAGGCTAGAGAGGAGGAGGAAGACGTGACCTTGGGCAGAGGGCTGGTATAAGTTTTAACTGACCTCCGCTGACTTAACAGTTGTTAGGACTCTTACTAACCATGCTCGCTCAGATACGAGACAATCACTTGGAGGCCCTCTGTTGTGGGAGAGGCTGGATCCTTTGGCTGAGGAGAGGAAGGGGAGTTCTGAACCACTGGGTCTCTTCACTGCCTCTCTGAGCCTTCATCCTCTCCCCTCCTCGGGGAAGCACCATCTTCCCAGGCCTTTTACACCGTGAGTCTCCTCTCATGCTGGCTCCAGTGTGTCTGCCTGCACCAAGTACGTGCTCTCTGGCTACATACCTGAGACCTGTAATCTGATTTTGCTCTTATCTTCTGCCTGGCCACTGTTTCATCTTTTCACCTGTATATTATCAGGCAGCTGCTGAATGTCAACTCACAAGCTGCTGGGTTTAGACCAAGTGTTCAATCAATTGCTCCCCCATCGGAGCTGGCAGGGGGCCACTGGGCATTGATTTCCCCAGTGAATCTGAGTATTCCATATGTTTTGCCATTGCCTTGACCATGCCTAGGATAGCACCTACTCACTTTTGAACACTTACTGTGCACTAGGCTCTTGACATGCTTTAACTCACGAAATGCTTTCAACAACTGTGAGTTAGGCTCTGTTCTTTCCCCCATTTTATAGATAAAAAGTAAGGCTTGGAGAGGTTAAATAACTTGCCAGGGGTCGCACATCTGGTGAGTGCTAGAGCTGGGATTCAAACTGACTCCAGGGCTTTTAACCATTGTCTAATACTGCCCCCACCCCACCCTCAATTGAGGCCTGGGCAACACAGACACCCATGGCCCTGGAAGGACCTGAGGGCAGGAGGGCTGCACTGGGAAGGGGAGCACTTATTGGATTCAGAAAAACAAAAACAAAAAAACCCTCAGAGGCTCCACGGCGACTGGAACAAAAAGGATTGTGGGGGATGCCCACGATCAAACCAGTCCAAGGCCTGGGGACTTGAAGGTGAGCTGGAGGCCTCTGCAGGCCCAGACCCTGTATATAGAGCCCAGTAGAACTTCCAGTAGTGGAAGCTCCAGAGAGCTTGGAGAGTTCCTGGAGAATTAGAGAGTGATAGATGCCTGGCTCTTTCTCTATTTTAATTTTTTAACCTAAAATTTTCATAAAAAGTCCAAATATTTTGAAGTACCCAAGATCGAGTCATTTTCGACACCTTCATAATTCTATCCCATAAACAAGCAGGGTGCTGGGTGCTCTCTGGATTTAAAGATTTCAGAGTCCTTGTTCTAGATCAGAGGAGACTCAACCATTAGATGCAACAGGGGAAACTTGATTGGATCCTGGAACAGGAAAAATAAAAAAAAATTATAAAGGGCATGTTTAGAAGTTTATAAAGGACGTGGGGAAATTTGAGTATGGGTTACTATCGGATGAGGTTTTCTAATTAATGTTTATTTTCTTAGGTGTGGTGATAGAGCAATGATGTGTTCTTGGGAAATGCATGCTGACATTTTAGGGAAAAATGTTGTGATATCTGTAACCTACTTTAGGATGGTATGGGGGTGTATTTATATATTTATATGAGTATATGTGTGTGTGTGATTGATGGCAAGTGAGCAGTTGGGGCCATATTTTGATACCATAAGTTGATAAATTTAGATGAGCTATACTGATGTTCACTGGGGCTTCAAAGAAAGGAGAGGCAACTCCTGGCCAGGGGAATCAGGGAAGGCTTTGGGCTGAAACTCAAAGGCTGTGGAGAATGGGGCTTGACAGAGTTAAGCTAAGAGTGCAGCCTGAGCTAAAGGGGCAGAGTGACACCGCATGGGCTGGGACGAGGGCCTGACAAGTAGTCCTGACTGGTTGGCGTGGCGGGAAATGCAGGGGACCCTGTGACCTAAAGTTGGACTCCAAGTGGAGGACTCTGAATGCCAGGCTGCAGTGTTTGGACTGGGCTGGTCAGACAGGAGAGGAGATCTGGTACTTACCGAACAACCAGCACACGCAGTGGCAGCCAACCGTGGGCAGCTGTGAGCTGAGAGAATAGGGAAGCTCCAGCAACGAAATATTGAGGCCAGCTTTCATACTGGTTTCACCCACCTAGCTGCCCTAGGTAGCAGGTCTCTGATTAAACCAGTTCTTCCCACCTTCCAATCGTCCCTTTGTGTTCTCACCTCCCAACTCCAAGCCTACACTTCACACTGAAAGAGATCAGGCAGGTGACTCCCTCACCTTCTCAGCTCCACCTGTGCTCCCCATTAGAGGTGGCATTCCTCCTTTTAAGTGGCAGCCTCTGGGCACGAAGTGTACACGCCATAAAGCGCCTCTTCTCCTCATTCCACTCCCTCTCTCCCTGCTCCCAACCCAGGCACAGAAATTCCTACTGGGGCTCAAGAACAGCCTACCTTCTACCAAAGTCTTGGACAAGAAGTGGCCAGCTGCCCCTTACAA